>CM021105.1:455730141-455976241 GCA_007115665.2 Sequoiadendron giganteum | reverse complement strand
GCTGGTTTTTGGCTGGTTGTTGGCTATTTTGCAGCTTTGTAGTTGGTCGTGGTTCTTTGGCCTTGGTTGCCTTTTTCTTTCCTTGGTTGTCTGTGCTTTCTTGTTTTTATGTTTTGACAACCTTCTAGTTGAGGGTTCCAGATCCATTCAAAATCTATCTGTATAGGGTTTCGGGGTCCCTTCAAAACCTGTTTTTACTTTAATCAAAAACATTAATTGAGTAAGGAGGAATATTCATTATGTAGCTTCAAATAAAATAGACTTACCATCATATAGTTTCAAAGGAAATTAGAATTATTATCACTTATTCTAAAAGGTAATTATAATTATTACTATATAGTTCAAAGGGGAAATATAAGTACCATCTTATAGTTTTGAGGGAAAGGGAACTATCATCATATAGCTCAAAGAAATTTTATCTCTATAGTTATTAGGAAATTAGAGAGAATTAGCAACCGAGTATTTATCAAGGTGGCTAAATGTTTTTTGAATCTTATGCTTCCCTTAGTGGGTAGTATTTGAAAATGAACTATCTAGAAAAAAGGGGCTCTATAAAAGGCTATGTACCCAAACTAGCAATGCACATAAAACATAAATGAAAAACTAGAACTAAATATAGAATACACCTTGATCTTGTTTTGAAGAATGTATGCAAGAAATTTGGTGAATAAAAAAGTTTCCTAGTGCATAATATTTTAGGTATGGGGTTGGAGAGTTTGTAAGTAATGGATTTTCCAGCTTAAATGTTTAATTAAATTATTCGGCCAAGTGAATCACTCATTTAAATCTAAGGATGAATCACTAAGATAAATATGAGGAAAAAAATTATTGTATACTTAGAAGAATTATGGATGGATTTTTTAACTCCTTGAGGATTTAGGAAAAATTCTAAGACAAGACTCAAGCCTATTATTTTATGATTTTATTTTTAAAAATGTTCATAAATGATGACAACTTCAATCCACTTCCATTGGGGAAGTGTAGTATTCAGTGAGTGACTCATGACCTACTTGGTCTTAATGAGTCAAAGTCTATGTCCAAAGAAATGTGCCTATACTTTAAAACTTTGATTAAAATTATAACAAATAATATAAATTAGTGAAAATTTTGGGCACAACTTAAAGGTTTCTATATGTGGTATCAAAGAAAGGTTTGGAAGCTACTTGAGGGTTTCTACTTGTGTAAAAGGAAAAAATTATGAATGCGATTAATTATAAAGGAATAAATTTAAATATCAAGGCACAAACCATGAGAAATTATTATGTAAAAAATTATGATTACAAGAAACATAAAATGGAAAGACCATAGCCACCCATTCTAACACTATTTGAAGACAAAAGAAGAATACTAATGAACAAAAAAGGATATGTAGGAATAATGAGATGGGGTTGGAATAAATAATAAATTTTCTAACTAATTAGAGGGACAAAATAAATTCCTTAGAGAAAATCATTTAGAATGTTAGAACAAGGCATACTAATATTGAAAATATAGTGGAATCTAAATTTAAAAATCCTCTTGAAGAGGTCAATCCATTTGTAATTAAAATGAACATTATTGTACCTAGATAGGAATTTTCTATCATAGAGCTTTCCAAGGACTTGAAGAAGATTACACCACCTAAGTTTGATTGAAAATAATTGGGAAGAGGGGCGAAAAATTATTTGAATGAAATAAAATATTATTTTGAATTAATGGATTAAATAAATTAACCAATATTATGAGGGTTCTACCAATAGTTAACTAGTGAAGTTGCAAGTTGGTGGACCAATATTAAATAACAAAATAGATATACCAAGGAAAACATAACATGGGAACAATTTTTTAAACATTTTTGGAAGAGGTGGCTACCACAAATTTCTTCTTCTTAGATGATAGAGTTTCATAACCTCCAACAAGGATCCATGAAAATACAACAATATTGGGATAGGTTTTCTATGTTGCTAAAATTTGTACCAATGTACTAGAGGGATAAGAAGAGTCGAACTAAAAAATCATAATATGAATAAATGCTAATATTGGGGTGGAAGTGCATGTGCATGGCCCAAAAACATGAATGAGGCAATAGGAAAACCCCTACAATAAGAAATAAAATTACAAGCCCTAATAGTAGTAAGGTAGAACTTCCACTATAATAGGAAACAATTTTCTAAAATGAAATGGAAATTTAGGGGAGTCAAAAATTCAAAAATTAAAGAACCAAATTATCAAAAATAAGATTACCATTGAATTAGAATATAAGGAATGGCCAAAATAGAAGTAATAATAGGAGAACATTAATAAAAACAATAAGAGAAATTACAACAAACTAGTTTATCCATCAAGACTTATTGAAACAAGGAATAATCCTCCTAGGAATCTAATACAATGGGGACCAACATTTGGTTGCTTTATGTGTGGAGAAATCAATTTTCTAGGAAATTCCCAAGGATACAAGGATAGATTAGAGAAAAATAACCTCAATGGGGAATTTCTCTATTCATAGGCTAATACACCTTCAATTTTCATGATTAACACCATTAGGCCTTCAATAGAAGCATTCATGATAACCATAAAATCATGAATAATTATTATGTATGGACATATTTTTATCTCACATGGGAAAATTCCTATCTTGTATGGATAGAAGTACTTGAGTATAAAAATAAATGAATACGTGAAATGGTGGGGAAAAAGGAAGAAACCCTAATTCCCTTAGGTGTAAAGGAAATGATGGTTTAAAGTTCCTCTTCCCCAAACATTTCATTAAGAATGCAAACCAACAAGGCCAAGAGATTGACCTTCAATCTCAAAGGTGAGTCAATCAGACCTAAGTTGGTGATTCTTTAATGACAAAAAATGATTAGGAAGGATTTCAAAGAATGAAACTAAATGAACTATATAACCTAAGATGCAAATTACAAATTCCTGAATGTACAAAAATTGAAACAACAATTTGTAGAAAGATCTGAGAAGGGTATGATAGTATGTACCTGTCACCAGGGGATGTTCTTTAGTAGTGTAGATGGACAAGGTTTCCCTAGGGTGAATGGGTCCTTGATAGGGCTTCTGAAAATACTTTTTATAATCCACTAATTTCAAATCTGAGATGTTAATTTTTCTTTCAAACTTTTCGGAATGATGGAAACAAATTCTGCAACTTAGTTTTTGTGTCTTAACAACTTCGATGACAGTAAATACAAGAATGCAAATTTTCTCTTCAATATCTCTTCAAATATTTCTTCAACCTGTAACTTACACGTACATAAAGGGGAATTTTTTTTGTTTTGTTTGTATGGTGGTTTTCCTTGGTTAAACCCTAGTTTGGTAATTAAACCTTGATAAAAGGATAATAAAAGGGAAGAAAATGATGAATGAACACTTGTTGCAACTCACCACCCTTCAATGGATTCCCTGAAGGATTGAAGTCATAGACATCTCTTTAAAGGAATTGGATCTTTCTTGCTTAATTGTCCTGAATGTTTGAATGCTTGGATGCTTGAGGATCAACAATGTATGTTAGCCTTCACAAGACAACATGAACAAACATAAAATTTGAAATGATGTTAGGATCTTGATTGCTACTGATAATGACTGATAATCCTACTCTTGAATGCTCTTGAAAATAATAATTTCTATTGAATTGATAGATCATGTTGCTTAGATTTCAAATGATCAAATGACTATGTATTTATAGGTGTTTATCTAATTTCCTAAAAATTAGATTCCAAAAGTCGACACTTACAATTTGAATTTGGATCATTAAAATACTGCTAAAAAATATTTTAAAATGGGTCCTAGCACATAAAGGGGGCCCATTCACCCATGGGAAAATGGTTCCTAGCCTATATTTTTAGGACACTCATAATCCATTAATTAAATATTAAATACATTTATTTAATGTTGGTTCTCCTTTCAAAAATTTGTAAGAATAAGGCTTTGGAATGCATAATTTGGTAAATTAGAAGCCTAATTAAGTCCTGTAGACACGAAAAATATACAAATTGATCCTATACACCTGATCTTGATCTTACTAACTCTAGTTCGTCCTGAATCATCTCCTTTACTAATCAGTTTAATTGAATAATCTTTATTTGATTAAATTCATCATAGTTCATCTCTTAATTAAATAAATAAAATTTATCTAATTAAGTCATCATCTCCTATTAATTAAATAAAATGATATTAATTAAATAAATCATTTTATTTAATTAATCTCATGGTCCTTCTTTTAATTAAATAATTCACTTATTTAATTAATCTCTAAAGTCATCTCCTTTAAATTAAATAAATTAATCTTTATTTTGATTTAATCTAACACCGCCCTCTTTTAATTAAATAAACAAAAATTTATTTAATTAAATCTAAATCCATTATTCATCTCATTTTGATTTATTTAAATCCTAAAATCTAAGTCAAATTGTCAAATCAGTTAATTTTCATCTAAATTAATCAAATCCTGATTAATCCTAATCCTAATCCATCAAATTCTCTAGATTTTGCAACTTGAACAAGTAAATCAATTTAATTGATTTATAAATTCTTCTATTTTCTCTCAACTTGGCATTAATAAGGGAATATTCCTCAAATTCAAAAATCCCTCCAAAAGGGATGAGTATATCCAACAAGGCATTAAAAGCCTCTTACGTGTCATTTTCCTTGAGCCAAGTGGCATTTACTCCATTCCTCTCTCCCTCCAACTTGTCATTTCACAAATTTCAAATTCCACCTAACCATATTTATGTGCACATTCATCAAAATGTGTTCATTCCTCCTCCAATCACAGGTGGACAAGTGGCCTCTTTCTATTGGTTGGTCTTTTGTCCCACATTCATCCACTTTGTATCTTCTATAAATAGAGAATTCCTTTATTGATTTTGGATCCATCATCTAAGAGCATAATCACTATAGGCTTTTACCATTTGAGTTCATAGTATTTCATATTTTGCAATCGATTTAGCTAGGTTATTGGAAAATTTCATCAAGGAAGCACAATCATCACCAAAGATCATCACTTTACATCAAGGAATTTGGAAAGGGCCATTTTCCACATCAAAATGGCACCAATTACCCCATGGGATTGAGAGTTTTTTCATTTGAATAGGATTGTATAAGCTTTGTTATAATCTTTGTTATTGTGTTCTTTATTTCATTTCTTATTTTTATGTTTCAAATCAATCTCATGGGGAATGTTGCTCCTAACTTGCATAATGAGCTAATTATATGTCTGTTCTTTGTGTTTTTGCAAGTATAGGATTACCATTCACATTTTGGTGCTAGAAGGAGGGCAAATCTGGAGAAAATTAACATATTTTTTCTAAAAATTCAATGGCTTTTTGTTGAATTTTGTTGTCTACAAGGAAACTGCACTGTTGGTCATCAAACTATGTTGCTATCAGTCTAGCGACACCATATTGCGATGCTTTCAAACTCCAAACTACGTTGCTGAGGTCTTGCCGCCCAAAAAAATTGAATTTCAAACTGCGGTGTCGGTCAGCAAAATCTCAAACTCCACCACTGATTGAAATAGCGTCTCAATCATGCTCACTATTTTTGTGTAGAGTACATCTATCAGTCCCTAGCAACGCTATATAGCGCTGCTGAATTTCTCAAGCTATGTTGCAATTGTAGATTGCACTGCTAGAGTTGGGTAAAAGGCATTTTTCAAATTATTTTCAACATGTGTTTTTTTCTTTTTGGTTATTTTTGTCTTCTAACTGGTTTTTGGCCTTTGTTTCTACAGTATTAACCAATTTTTATAGGTTGGCTTCATCATCTCATTGTATCAAGTGTTTTTAAACACTTTAGGGAGAATTTATAATCCCTTTTCTAAGGATTTGTTATCTTCTTTCTTTTTTAGGACTCAATAAATTTCATTTGGGCTTAAAAACAACAAAACAAAGGGATTAAAAAGAACCATAGGCAGCTTACTAGATTTTGTTTTGGACTTCACAAATGAACAAAGAAATCTCACACTTCAAATTTGGTGCTTAAAAGGAATTCATATCATCGCTTTGTGGTTTAAAATGAACATGTGTGCTCTTTGTTTTGTAATCTCTTTTACAAGTTAATATCCTTTAAAAAAGATGTATGCACTTCTCTCGCGCCTCATGACTTTCTTTAGAATCAAAATCCTTTTTTTGAGATATTAAGTTGTGTAAGTGATTACCTCCACATTTCAATTTGGGTTCCTAAAATTGAACAAAATTTTGCTAGTGTGAGTGGAGTATATCATGAGTGTTCTCTCTTTGTTTCTCAACAAAGATTGATCGAACTTTAGATGTGCTTACTCACTTTTTTTTAATCCTTAGAGGGTCTTCCTTGGTGGGAAAAAGTACTCACCCCAAGGGAAGGATCCAACTGGTAACACGCTAAATCCAAGCGACTTCCAATTGGTATATAAGTGTGGGTACTTGAGGAAAGTTCAAGTATCACGAGGATTGTTTTGACAAGAAGGGTAGCAATGGTCTCTTTCCATATGGATGATCCCCCATGAACGAAATTCCTACATTAAAACCTTTTGTTTAGAAGGCCCAAATCCTTAAATCTATTTTTTGGTGCAAGAACGGTCATTCTGAAGCCATCTCACATTTTTATGGCTCTTAGTAGAGATCAGAAGTATGCCATGGGAGTTTCATGGGTACTGGTGCTTGACTAACACGAGATATGAGTGCACTATAAGGGGGAGCCTATATATTCAAGCATCTAATCATCTGCTAAGGGTAAGCATAGTTGGATTTATCCAAGTGGGAACTCAACAAATATTGTCTCATTTTATCCTAGGATTGTACATCACTTTGGAATCAAAATACTTTGCTTGGATCTAAAATGCTTGAAAAAAAAAATTCACCAAATCTTCAAAATTTCAAACCCTTTAGGGGGAATAAATACCTTTGACAAATCCAAATGCTCTTGCTTTCCCTAGGGATTTCATCCTTAGAGACTTCTAAGTATTTGGATTTATATCATAATTTGTTCTCACTAAAGTCAACATTAGGAAACTATTGCCTTGATTTCCTTGATTCCCACATAATGGAATTTGTGGGATGAGAAGTTAGGACATTAGACATCTAGTTTGAAAAACCTAATCAAGAATTGTTTGTGGTAAAAGGAATTCATTAAGAAAATCTAAGAAACAATTGAACCCGAGACATGTGTTCTTCCAAATGGTTTTCTGAAAGATCAAAATCTGAAAACCAAAGTCCAAAGGTCTTAGCCAAAAATCTCACAAGAAGCATTTGTCTATGCTTTACAAATTTAGAGAAAGATTGACCTCCAACTTTTACAAACATGCATCAAAGAACAATCCTAATTTGTATGAATTTTTTTTCCAACAAAATCCAAGTCTCTTTCAAAAGTTTTCTTTTCTCACATAGGAAGGACCAAGCATGTTCTGCAATATCGAGGTCTTGTAGGAAGGAGTTATATCTAGGTCTAAATCTAGGATCAAATTCATCATTCTCATCCATCCCTCAAACATCAATCACCTCACCATCAACTCTTGGAAATCTTGAAAAAAATCATTCATTCTAGACTTTTGGAAAATCCAAATCATCTTGTTTGATTAGATGTGTGTAGATGAATCCTTCTCCACATATTTAGTTAAATTATCAATCCTTGCAAAAAAATCTACCCCTTGATAACATCCAACATCTTGAGGTTTATAAGTTCATTATCTGAAATCCAAAAAGCAAATCAAACCAAAATCATCTTGTTTGACTAGGGGTGTATAGATGAATCCTTCTTTACACACTTAGTCAAATTATCATCTTGTGTACAAATCTACTCTAGGACAACATCCAACCTCTTATAGTTTATGAGTTCACTATCCAAACCAAAATCCAATCAAGCCAAAATTCAAGGTCAAATCAAACCAAATCAAATCAAATCAAAATCTAAAAAATCCCAAAGTCTAGTATCTCCTTCAATATTTCTCAAGAGTTCAAATAATTCACATCACTGACCTTCCATTTATCTCATTATCACACTTTGGTCCTTAATCATCCTATATTTTCTCTTTTGTATCTAAAGTTAGATCAATCTAAATAATTAGAGGTTCATCTCACATATTATTGAAAATTGATCCCTATTTTATGGTGCAAACTAGATCACAACACAAGAAGAACATAGAAACCAACAAAGAAACATCAAATTTGAGTGATTTAA
Organism: Sequoiadendron giganteum; assembly: GCA_007115665.2. NCBI lineage: Eukaryota > Viridiplantae > Streptophyta > Pinopsida > Cupressales > Cupressaceae > Sequoiadendron > Sequoiadendron giganteum. The sequence goes on along the minus strand of CM021105.1, from coordinate 455,968,096 downwards.
GCCAAACCACTCCTGAAATGAATCCCATTCGATCAAGCAATCCCCTAACCAATCTTCCTCTATCATCATAAAATCCTCAAGAGGAAGGTCAAGTGGAGGGCATCACTGATAATGTCTTAGGGATGAAATCCTTGATATGATTCAAAACCTTGAAACTCATAGAATTTTTAATACCATGATGAGGCTCAATCCCTCCCAATACATGCTTGAATTGGAAAAAGAAGGGGCTAAAATCCCATCCGATTATGACGTAAGCACCATTGTGGAGAAGCCTCTTGGGATCATGCCCCTAATCTTATCCACACCTCCATTTCAAAACATAATTCATAGCATCCCACAAATCACATCATCCATTGCTCTAACTCAACCCATTGTCAACAAGGGAAGCTCATTGCTTCATGCACTTCAAATACACCCTCTTGTGAACAACCAAGAGTTGGATGCAAATACCATATTGGGTCAATCCATCCCATTGAATCTATTACACCTATACATTCCACTTGCATTTCATGATCCTACCCATCCATCCTCTTTTCACGCAACACCGACATATCCTCTTAGCACACAAACCTCTCTCCCCATGACCTTACAAGGAGAAGGTGGATTATTTGGATAAACGGGAATCTTCGATCCCTCATCATCATCATTTCTCCAAGGGAACACACCACCCATATTTCCACCATTCCCACCATTTCCATTAACATCCACACCACCCCTTAGGTTGGGCCTTCCCCCTCTACCAACCATCAGTCAACAAAATCCAAATAACCCTCCAATCATAAATCAAAACATCATAATGAATCCTCCCATCTTGCCATCGATATCACAACAACTGGCAACCATTCAAGTAGCCCCCACATCATATACCATTCCCCAAGTATCTCAAAACATGGTCTCCCAAGGACCAAGCATATCAATCACACCATCTATCACAAAAACCCTGATAATTGATACAACAGTCCCTCTCATCACAACATCCAACGATGTTCCTAATCCGCCACCACCACTGCCAAAACCCAAAATGACAAACTCCTTTAGCATCGCGTTGCAAACTGCTCAACAAGTCACCTATCAAAAGGCACTTCAGAAAATGTAAAACCAACAAGGACAAGTACAGTTAGCGGCACAAAAAGTGTAGCAAGCTGCCCAGACTCAAGCTTTACTACAACAACAACAATCCACCCAAGTTGCACAACCAACTCGAGCCTCACAAGCCACATGGGTAGCCCAACAAGCACAGGGTCAAGCTCAAGCCCAATATCAAGCCAAGCAAGTGCAAGGACAAGCTCAATACCAAGCACAACTACAAGAAGCTCAACAACAAGCGTATCAAAAATCCTTACAATAGTATCAAGTGCAACAAAAAGTAGCTCAACAACAATCCCAACAAAAAGCTTTTTTGGCACAACAACAACAAGACCAAAAACAATCATTGTTGGAACAACAACAAATGAAGGTGTATCAGCAAACCTTAATCACACAACAGATCTTGCAAAAAACCCCCACCAACATACCTAACACTCCACCCATCAATCAAACACCTCAACCACTTCAAAACACATTCACTCCACCTCCTAATCCGCAAGATGACATGAATTCACAAATCAAATTTCTCTCACAACAAGTGCTTGATCTCCAATCAGTTAAAACATTGAAGACACCAAGCAACCTATGCCCTTATCCTTTTGACAGGAGCCTAGCCATGGTACCATTCCCAAAGGGTTTTGAAATCCCTAAATTTGAAAAATATCATGGGCTAGGAAACCCTGAGGATCATATCAAGGAATTCCAAGTACATTGTATGGAATTAGCATATGGAAATACATATCTGATGTGGCTATTTCATTGAAGCTTGGCTAGCCCTACCATGGAGTGGTTCTCTCACTTGCCCTACTGGCATCAAAAAGTTCCAAGAAATCATATATGCATTCATAAAGAATTATGCATTCAACATTGGCATGGATGATAGTTGAGAGGAACTATCTATGCTCAAACAAGGTAAGGGGGAATCATTCACTTCCTTCCTACAATGATGGCGATCCAAGGCCAATAGGAGCAAGTGGGCCATGTTGGAGGAACAACAAATTTGCACCATCATTTCCAATCTTGAGAAAACCTTAGAATTTCATCTAAAAATGCAGTGCATCACCACTTATGACCAGTTGATCCCCAATGTGCTCAACATCGAATGAGCCCTTATTGCACAAGGGATGACACCCACATATCCAGACCATCAAGACAACTGCCCTTCCATAATCTATAATGAAAAACCTCGTACGTGGGTGAAAAATGGGACGTCACTAATGATGGTATGGCTGATGCTAAGGTCATAATTAATGCGCTAAAGCAGAACACCCAAATATATCAGCAACCACAAAAAAATAATCGCAACAACACGTAAACCAATCCTATATCACACCAACCACCCAATAATCAAATCAATAATCTGAATAATCAAGGGGGACCACCTCTGTGAAACAAATATCCCCCCAAGAGAAAGTTCATAGTCATTGGGGAATTAGTTGAATCTTTCATGAAGAAATTGGTAAACGAGAATCTCATTAAAATCCCCACTTATGAGAATTCTCAAGATCCCCAAGTGAAACCACCATGGTATGATGAAAATTACCTTTATGATTTTGATAAAATCAAGGGGCACACAACAACCAATTGCATGAAGCTTAAAAATCTAATCCAAGACCTCATCAATGACAAGATCATAAATGTGGAACAACCAGTTGGAAATCAAGACCTTAAGATTTACACGAATCCGATGCCGGATCATAACAAAGGGAAAGAAAAGTATGACAATGTGAATCATGTGTATGCTTAAATTGTCGCATCCCTAGATGAATGGGTCACTATTGTTAACATCATGGGTGCCAAAGCTGATTGTGGAGTCACCACATGTGGTGGCAAAGTCACCATTGTTGGGTCATCATAGCCACCTAGGGCATCCACCTCAAATTTGAAATCCTCTCTTAATGGATAGAATGTCTTGGACCAATTGAAAAGAACTCCCACCCAGATCTCCATCATGGAGTTACTGAAGATCTCATCTACCCATAGAGAAATCCTAGAGGAAGCATTAGCCTCATCTACCATCTCTACCAATCTTGATATTGAAAAATTCCAAGCTATGATCGAAAACATTACCACCCCAAATCTCCTCACATTTTCTGATCAAGACTTCCCCACCCAACCATCTCACAATCATACACTCCACCTTGAGGTCCTAGTTCTTAAAAAAAAAAGACAAAAGGGTCTTGGTGGATGGGGGTGCAGGTCTAAATATCTATTCTCTCAAGCTCATAAAGAATCTGGGATTCTCCAAGGACTCCATTGAAAAATGTAAGGGCATTACCATAAGAGCTTATGGCGACCAAGAAAGAGTGTCTCAGGGCACTATCCAACTCCCTATTCAAGTAGGGCTGGCCATTATGGAAACCACCTGCCAGGTCTTGGACCTTGATTTACCTTATAACATCCTCCTGGGGCATCCATTGATCCATGGGATGCAAGTAGTTACATCAACTTTCCATCAGTGTGTCAAGTTATCATACCAAAATCAAGAGGTCATGATCTACAATGATCCTGACCCCTTTTCTTACTGCAAAAATTAAGAAGAAAAATACTATAAATTCCCCCAAGTCCCAAAGAATGATGAAAACCCTTCAACTCTGTATATAGACCCAGCTAACATTTCCTCCACTTGTGGTACAAAGACACCCGCCATTCTTGATATATCTGAAATCAATGTCATAATCCAAGACAACGGGTGTGGAGATTACATAATGAAGAAGGGAGCCTTTGTAGTAGGGGAGTTACCTCAATCTCCTAGATCCCATGGACGCCCACAACATGCCAATACAATAACTCAAACCTTCAGAGTGGATCCCTCTCGATTCAAAAGTTGGGGGATCTAGGTCGAGAAGTGGTGGATGAAAGAGATATATCCAGTCTCCTCTATCAAGACAAAAGACATGTACCGACCATTCCTATGGATGATGCCAATAGAGGACTTCAATTAATGTTGGGCATGGGAAATAACAGGAATGAAAGTCTTGGAAAAAAAAACAATGGTCGGTTGGAACCTATCATTGTTGAGAAGCGCATAAAAAATATTGGCCTTGGATGTACCCCTCTGAGTATAACCATATGTGGCAGAAGTCCCCCCGTTAAAGTTGTCAAAACTCCCCCTCAATTATCAGCAACCGCCCTTCAATTACCAATATCCACAAGTCAAGTCATAAACAACTTTACCTTTGAGATAATTAATGTGTGTAGTAGTGCTGAGGACCCCATTACTGACTTTCCTATGCTCTTTGAAGATTCCTCCCTATTCATGATTAGTACCCTATCTTTTGAGTCAAACCATCAAACCCATGCAATAAACCTAGTCTATCCCCAATTCATCGATTTCAACCAACAAGGACCAACAATTCTGGACACATTCAAAAATGATGAGGCACTCTCCTATTTCATGGGATTGTGAGTTACGGTACCATATGGAGATCACAAAGCCGATTTTGACATCATAGTAGATATACAAGCCTATTACGGGGAAACAATTGAATCCTTCAGTCATAAAAGTGAAAAATTGAGAATAATCTCTAGGTCTTTGAGTGAAAACCATAATATGGCATTCTCTGACTCAAAAATAGTAAAAATAAAGGATGCATCTAATCGTGAAAACCTCTTAGAAGTGTTAGAGGATGAAGGATTCAATCTTCCTCTCAGTGTTATTCATCAGGAGAGGTTAGCAGTTCTCGCAGAATAGCGCAATCTAGTTAATCTGGGAATAGAAGAACTACCACACATAACATTCTATGTCGAGTCACTTCTCACAGAAGAACAAGAACTCCAAGCTAGGTTCCTAAAAGAAAGAAAAATAAACTTTGCATGGACCTATGCCTACATGCCTGGGCTTGATCTAGAGGTTGTAGTTCATCACCTAGCTATATATCCCGAAGCAAAGCCAATAAGACAAAATCTAAGGAAAATACATCCCCAGATCGCATTGTTGGTCAAAATGGAATTACAAAAGCTCCTAGATGCAGGGTTCATACGACCGATTGAATTTCAAAGCCCGCTGGGGACATTTGCATCTACATGGACTTTCGAGATCTAAACAAAGCATGTCCCAAGGATGATTTTCCACTCCCAAACATTGACATGATCGTGGATATGACGACAAGAAATGAGATGCTATTACTAATAGATGGATTCTCAGGATACAATTAGATCATGCTAGCTAAGGAAGATCAGCACAAGACAAATTTCACTTGTTCATGGGGGACCTATTGCTGGAACATGATGCCATTCAGGTTGAAAAATATAGGAGCAGCCTACCAAATGGCCATGACACTCATCTTTCATGATATGATCCATAAAACTATGGAGGAGTACGTAGAGGACATACTGGCTAAATCAAAGAAACAATGGGATCGCATACTAGCATTGAGCTCCATTTTTTATAGACTAGAAAAGTACAAGGTCCGACTTAATCCAAAGAAGTATGTTTTTAGAGTACAATCAGACAAGCTCCTAGGGTACATCATATCCATTAGAGGAATCAATGTAGACCCTGCCAAAGTCAAAGAAATCCTCAAAATGGAGGCACCTAGGATATTGAAGCAATTAAGAGGCCTAGAAGCAAGACTCCAGTCCATTAGTCGATTCATAGCACAATAAGAAGACAAGGCAATCCCATATTCTCATCTACTCCACAAGGGGGTAGCATACAAATGGGATGAGAAATGTGACCAGTCGTTCAACAAGATCAAGGAGTACTTGATCACTTCACCAATTCTTATTCCACCAATTCCACAAAAACCCTTGATCCTATATATATCAGCAACAATAGCGACCCTTGGTGCTCTCTTACCATAACATGATGATAACGGGAAGGAGAGAGCTATTTACTACATCAGCAGGACCATAGTGGGACATGAGCTAAACTATCCACCCATTGAGAAAGCCTACTTGGCATTCAGGTTTGCAACACAAAAATTTAGAAATTACATGCTAGCACATCAAATCAAGCTCATTGCAAAGATAGACCCACTCAAGTACCTACTTTCCAGAGCAACTCTCATAGGATGAACGACTAAGTGGGTTATGATCCTGATAGAGCATGGCATTGAGTATGTAGAATGCAAGGCTATCAAAGGATAAGTATTTGTAGATCAACCGACATAAGCACCAATATATACAAAAATCCCACCTGTTTCAAAGTTCCCCGATGAATCAATCTTCAACCTTAGTGTAACAGACCACTAGAAAATGTACTTTGATGGATCCTACACACAACATGGGTCAGGAGAAAGAATCTTCTTCATCACTCCTCAAGGGGACTACATACCTAAATCATACAAGCTATTATTCCCATGCACAAACAACATTGTATAATATGAGGCTCTTGTCATAGGGTTGAGGATCACAGTGCAGTGGAAGATCGTGGAACTTAAGGTCTACGAGGACTTACAACTCATAATCAATTAGGTAAATAATGAATATCAAACAAAGGACGACAAGCTGACTCCATACAAGAAGGTGGTGGAAATTCTCAAGAATTTCTTCATTGATATCACATTTGAACAACTACCAAGAGAAAATAATAGAACAACGGATGCAATGGCTACGATTGGATCACTCCTAGAAATCTCACACAACGTCCCAAAAAAAGTATTCCTCATAGAGCAACTTCTTGTGCTAGCGTTCAAGCTACCAGAGTCTAAATTTGTGTGTGAAATAATTGGTCCTGGTGATCCCTGGTACCATGATATTTACACTTACCTAAGAATAGGAGTCTTCCCTGCCAACATAACCTCGAATCTCAAAAGAGCCTTTGTCAAAAAATCATCCTATTTTTTCATCTTAGGAGATACCTTGTATCGTAGAAGCTTTGAAGCGACCCTTTTACTTTTCCTAAACACCGAGGAAGCCTTGAATGCTTTAACTGATGTACATAACGACACTTGTGGTTCGCAATCAAGTGATATGAATTTGGCCAAGAAACTACTAAGGACGGGGTACTATTGGCCTACAATGGAAAGAGAAGCACATGAACATGTCAAAAGGTGTTTGCAGTGTCAGCAGCATGAGGACCTCATCCATGCACCAACTCAAGAGCTTAACCCAATTATCACACCTTGGCCCTTTTCATAGTGGGGGCTGACTCTCATTGGTAAAATCACCCCCACCTCATCCAATGGGCATAATTTTATCATCACTGCCACAAAATACTTCACGAAGTGGGTGGAGGCCATTCCCATGACCTATATCATAGGAAAGAAAATATCCAAGTTCATCCTAAATTGCCTTATTTTCCGATACGGTGTCCCTCAAGCCATTATCTCAAATAATGGGACACCTTTCAAAAATTAGGATGTTCACGACCTATGCCAAAAGTTCAAAATTCAACATCTCTTTTCCACTCCATATTGTCCCCAAGGAAATGGCCAAGTGGAACCTACCAATAAGACCATCCTAAAAAATCCTCAAGAAAATAGTCAACGACGCTGGTCATGACTAGAACTTGCAATTGAATCCCGCATTATGGGCCTACCAAAAAAGAATCCACACACCAACAGGTGCCACCCCCTTCTCCCTGGTTTATATATCAGAAGCCATACTCCCCATTAAGATTGAGCTCCCATCCCTGAGAATATCATTGCAGAATCTCAAAACAGATGAAGAATAGAGGGTCTCACAATTGAATGAGTTGGAACTACTAGATGAGTAGTGTATGGATGCCTTAAACCACTTACAAGTATACCAAAAATTGTCTCAAACAAAGCTATAACAAAAATATCAGGATTCAGACCTTCCAAGTTCACGAGCTGGTATTGAAGTAAAATCAAAAAAAATGTGCCAAATTCATATAGAAAGGGCAAGTTTGAACCTAACTGGTTGTCATCATTACATCAAGCTACAAGTTAGGGGCATATCGGCTATCAACACCTGAAGGGGAACCTCTGCAGGAACCCATGGACAACTCCCATCTTAAAAAAGTTTATGCCTAATATTTTAAGGGTAAAATCGAAAATTCAAAAAAATATAAAAATATAAAAATCCGAAAAAATTGAAAAAATGATTTAAAAAAAGTAAAGATAAAAATTGTCCTCTAGTGAAAACCACTTTGGTGCGACTTTGGGCAAGTGGTGAAAACCTAGACAATAGGCACCTTGTGTAAATAAAAGAATTCTACATCCACTAGGATCTTCATGGCTTATTCTGCACACTTATCATTCATCCATCACATTCCATTGCATCCTTCCATCCATCCATCTGCATCTGCATCATAGCTTGATCATGTGTTTGTATCATGTTCCATCCTAGTACTACTTGGCACATTCCTAAGGTCAGTTTGTCCTACCTATATCAGAGTATTCTATCACACCACATTGGGGGAATGTTCTTTTACCTACATCATATTGGATTCGTGTATATCCTTGAAGTCTTCCTTAAAATCAAAAAATCCAAAAAATCATAAAATCCATCAAAAATCCAAAAACATGTTGAAAATCCAAAAAAAAAAGTGGATTCATCTTTCCAAACTACGTCATCTCTGAGCTTGAATGTAGGCAAGGTTGATCTTTGATCATCCCTTGACACACCCTAGGTCAGTCCTTTAGGAGTCTGTCCCAATAAATTGGAAATCCATTTGTTCATATCTCATCAATAAATCAAATATGTTTCAATCAAACTACGTGGTCTCTGCGTGTATAACATAAGCAAGGCTAATTTGTTGATCAGCTCCCAAGACCCCTAGGATAGGTCTTTAAGTTAGTCTCTGGGTCAAAATCTTGGAAAACCAAAAAAATAAAAATTGGAATATCTGAAAATCAAAACATTTGAAAAATCCCAAAACAGCCTCAAAACATTTCAAAAAAACCTAAAATATCCAAATATTTGAAAAAAAATCCATCCATCCCATTTCAACATTCACCCACAATAAACATTCACTAATAATAAATCATCATCACTTTCATCCTTTTGTAAAATAGTTGGAAACAAGTCTAACAGGTTAAAAGTGAAAGCTCAATCGTTAGGGTCTGAAGTCTGGTCAGTAAGTAAGCAAGTTAGTCAACTCAAAGTATCAATAGCTTATCATCCAGTCAATCCCAAATCATCTGATAACAACATGTCATAGGATGCATCCTTCCTACAATGGACATCAACATCAGGCATCACCGTAGTTTAGTCTTGGCTAGCGGTATGAAGAACATTAGCTTGTTTGTTTATTTTTTCTTTTTCTTTTTGACTTATCTTATTTTGCACGTATTTCAATGACCTCTCGATGATGTCCAAACAAAAGGATTTAGAGAGAAAGAAATGGGATAACGATCATTATCTTTTTAGCTATTGTGTTTGTTGGATATTCTTCTAATATAACCTAGTCATGTGTACTTTGTTTAGGTGTAGGGAAAATGTTTTAGATGTCTTGTTGACCACATGGGAAGGCTTTCCTTTCCATGTTTTGTTCTGAGATGTTTGGAATATCTAAACTGCATTTTAGATAAGGTTTTGTATGCTAGGTGTGAATAGGAGTACTCCTATCTAATCATCGAGTCAAAGTCCATCACACTAGGTACAACACCATCCTAGTTATTTATACCTTGATGTATCGTACCTATGTGTATTATCAAACATAAGGTAAATGGCCCTTTTAAAATCCTAATTCCTGATAAGAAAATAATCATCATCATCATTAATAATGTAGGTGTTGGATCCTCTTTTCATTTTCTTCTATCTTCTCTCCATACTAACATGGTACCATGATAGTTAATCAAAAACATCTCTAAACACATCCACCCTGCATCCACAAATCATCAGCATATTACATACAATATCATATCATATAGGAAACATAAATGCACTACATTTCATCATTAATATAAAACATCTCATAAACATCATAAATTTGCATTCATTTTATAAGGGTATTATCACATAGGCATTATTAAATCATCCATTACATAATCACATATCATATCATATACATCATCATCACACATCATAAATCATCACATATTCATGTCATCACATCATAATAATCTCATTAAATATCATAATTATCTGCATTTCATAAATCATATACATTATTATCTCACATCATCATCATCTTATAATCATGTGCATTACATATTACATCATCTTAAATGATTACATTCATGAACCACAATGCATAATCATGAATCATTTCATGTCATAAAACCATTACATATCATAGGTCATCTCATATCATACATCATCATAATCATGGCGCATCAAAAAATTTGCATTTACATATAGGTTTATTAAGAATCTCATAAACATACATTTGTATCATCATATCGTAATATACATCATCAAATTTTCATCAAATTCATAAGAAAATATACAAAAAGAAATGCATCCATAACCATGAGCATCAATAAAAAAATTCATATCAAGAATCATAGCATTGCATATGGGAAATTAAATACAACATCCATCATATATATTATCAAAAATATAACTATCATCGTACAAAGATCAGGATCAAAATGTGTCTATGAATCAAGTATACAATACAATCAGGGCTATAAAAAATGGAGCCCATCGATCTCAAAGAATAATCTCAATCAAAAAAGTATCATGGTGGATCGCCCTGCTAGCTGCTACCCTCTCCCACCTGTCTTTCAGCCTGATCCTCAGGTTGTCTCATGCCTTTCTGTTGCGAGTACTCTGGTACTCGAGCCCCTGTTGGTACTATTTTTCAATAGTGCACCTTGTAGTACTCGACCTCTCAAATGGCCTCACAGTACATCCGCGCTGAGACTGTCCAAACATGCAAAGAAAAGGCCATACTCTCCAACTATCGTCTCTGGCCTATCTCCTGATCTCTCTCTGACCTGGCCTAGTCTCTCTTGACAGTCAGCGCCTGTAACTATATCTATAAATCCTATACTTGAGGCTGCAATTTTTGTATCAGGGAATCTCTATGGCCTGGTGGTGGTGGTGGGGGCTGCTGCTAATGATCCCCATCTCTTGGTTGATCCCTCTGCTCTAGCTATTATGGTTGTCCAAGCTATTGTGGCTGATGTGGAGGTGGCCCATCTCCTCTGCCTCCCCGCCCCCACCCTCAACCTATTGATCTACCTTCGGGCCTCTGCCATAGGGGTGTCACTCTTGGATTTGTCAATCATAGAGGTGGTCTAAACCATGTAGTATATGTTGTTGTGACCCCTACATCTCCCTATCCTTGATCATAAGGCCATGGTCTGGCCACCAACTGTCTAAAATATGCCATGGCCTCATCGGTTGGGATCGGCATGCCCCATGTTCTCCCTCTTAGTATGCACAAAGATCACCATGTATTGGTCATCGAGATGATCCTACTTGTCCCCAAACTACATGGAAACTCTATCAAGAAGATAACTCTCTATCATGGTATCCTCCCTCCCCTACATCAGCTTGTCTTATCTTGCATAAAAGAGTTGTTTTACGTCATCATACCATGCAGGCATGCCGAGCCAAGGCCTCCATGTAAACACTGTCATCTCGTCCATAACCCTCCTCCAATGAGGGATGTTGCTTGCCCCTATGTATCACCAGACTACAAGATCATCTAGCTCTAAGGCGACCGCTGTAACCTGTGGGCAAAGCACTGCTATCTGCTCCCAGGGCCAGACATGCAAAGCACTCTCATTGTCCAAGCATCCATTGCCAAGCAAGACCCCATCCGAGATTGAAATATCGGTCAGCCCGATCTAGTTCCACAAGGCCTGAGATGATGGTAGCTACAATCAATCTAAAAGTGGGCATTGTTCCCCTATATCACTTAAGCTCAATATGACCCTCAGTGAAGATAAGCTCATCAAGGCCCATGACCTCATAGAAAGCATCCTTCCCAGCATCCACATCATAGATCACTCATTCTCTGTGGATGGGAAATCAAAGAATGCGCCAGACATCCTCCAAGGTCACTGTAGCCTCACCTGTCGGCAAGTGAAAAGATGATGTATCACTGTGCCATCGCTCTGCCAGGGCTATCATCATGCCCAAGTGTGTTCGAACAGGAGCTATGTAGGCGACGTACCATAGACCAATTGCCCCAAGGTGCTCCTGGAGCAGCTCGTGCATACCAACTAACCGTCTCAGAACTGGGGACCTGTGCTCTCATGAATGAAGTATCCCTAAGTCCTCTTGCATAAGTAAAGCCACAACGTTAGGTTTTATAAAAATTGGGATCCTGTTCTAAGTTGTCACAATTGGAACAACATATGTAGCATTGTTTGCAATTGCGGTGTTGTTTGGAAGTTCCAAACTATGTCACTAGGACCCCCTAAACTCCAAACTACGCCACTGCATCACAGTTTGAGTGTGCTTCTAAACCTAAAATCTAAATTGCACCACTGTGGCACAATTTGCAAAGGCGGCTGACTTTTCCCCCAAACCCTAATTTCTAAACTAAGCCGCAACAATGTATTTTGTGAATGCGGCACTGTTTAAGGTCGCGCGACACTAATTATGCACTTCCAGCGGTGCTATATAGCAACACTTGACTCTGTTTGACCTTTTACCCTATTATTGCACATGAAAATCAAAATGAAAAGTTGGGTAAGGGTCACATACCTGTGGTCCTGTGCCTGCTAGTCGTTGGTACACTCGCACTCGATCCAAAACGTGTCATGGAAGCACTTGTTGTGCCATCTTGAACAGTGCTTAGAGCTCAAAGTTCAAGAATCTCTTAAAGGCTTGGTGTGCAAATGAATTGAAAGTGACCCCTTGGGTCCTAATTAAGCTTGAAAGTTAGTGTTTTTTGACCCTATTTAGCCGTCCAACTAGGGTTTTGGACCCCTGATCCCATTTTTCCTGACCGAGGATCATTTTGCGTCATTTTTTTAATGTTTTGGCACATTTTTGGCATCCTGGACTCGTCAAGCAGCTTGTCCTCTTATATCGCGAGATCACCCAAAATTCTAAATTTTCGTCTAATCTCTCAAGGGGGTAGTATACCAGTGTAATCCTTCTCATTGGGGCAGCAGTGGGGCATCTAAAAAAATCATAAAATTGTTAATTTTTTATCTTGGCGGTTTATTCTTTGAACCAACGCAACCAATACATTGCTTCAAAGAGGGGCAAAATGTAGACACAAAAAATATACAAATTGATCCTATGCACTTGATCCTGATCTTACTAACACCACTTTATCCTGAATCATCTCCTTTACTAATCAATTTTATTGAATAATCTTTATTTGATTAAATTCATCATAGTTCATCTCTTAATTAAATAAATAAAATTTATCTGATTAAGTCATCATCTCCTATTAATTAAATAAATCATTTTATTTAATTAATCTCATGGTCCTTCTTTTAATTAAATAATTCACTTTATTTAAGTAATCTCTAAATTCATCTCCTTTATATTAAATAAATTAATCTTTATTTTGATTTAATCTAACACTACCCTCTTTCAATTAAACAAATCAAACTTTATTTAATTAAATCTAAATCCATTATTTATCTCATTTTGATTTATTTAAATCCTAAAATCTAAGTCAAATTGTCAAATCAGCTAATTTTCATCTAAAATCCTAATCCTAATCCATCAAATCCTCTAGATTTTTCAACTTGCACACGTAAATCAATTTAATTGATTTATAAATTCTTCTATTTTCTCTCAACTTGGCATCAATAAGGGAATATTCCTCAAATTCAAAAATCTTTCCAAAAGGGATGAGTACATCCAACAAGGCATTAAAGTCCTCTTACATGTCCTTTTCCTTGAGCCAAGTGACATTTACTCCATTCCTCTCTCCCTCCAACTTGTCATTTCACAAATTTCAAATTCCACCTAACCATATTTATGTGCACATTCATCAAAATGTGCTCATTCCTTGTCCAATCACAGGTGGACAAGTGGCCTCTTTCTATTGGTTGTTCTTTTGTCCCACATTCATCCACTTTGTCTCTTCTATAAATAGAGAGTTCCTCTATTGATTTTGGATCCATCATCTAAGAGCATAATCACTATAGGAATTTAGCATTTGAGTTCATAGTATTTCATAATTTGCAATCAATTTAGCTAGGTTATTGGCAAATTTCATCAAGGAAGCAAAATCATCACCAAATATCATCACTTTACATCAAGGAATTGGGAAAGGGCCATTTTCCACATCAAAATGGCACCAATTCCCCCATGGGATTGAGAGTTTGTTCATTTGAATAGGATTCTATAAGCTTTGTTATTGTGTTATTCATTTCATTTCTTGTTTTTATGTTTCAAATGAATCTCATGGGGAATGTTGCTTATAACTTGCATAATGAGCTAATTATATGATTTTTCTTTGTGTTTGTGCAAGTATATGATCACCATTCACAAGTCCAATAAATTAAGGGGGCGAAACATATTGTGAAATTGTAAATGTAAACAATATCCTACACTACAATACTTAATAAAAAAATTCAAAATTATAACAAGGAAAAAAATTATTGAAAATTTGAGGTACAAATTGAGGTTTTTTTATGCTTGATAAATGGATTCTTACCCTATATATAATAATAAAAAAATATGAGCAAGAAATTTTTTGTAAAAAATATTAGTGTTGTTTCTTTTGTAGCCACTTTATGATCATTTGGATCTAGAGAGGGTGAGGTGAGAGCATAGGGTAGATAGTTGTAGAAGGTCATAAATAGAATATGTTGTGAAAAAATATAGCCTTAGAAAAATCTTGTTGCAAGTATGTTGTAGGTGTTTTCATTGATGTCAATAGTATGGAGTTTTTTAGTTGTCATTGATATCAAACTATATGGAGATTGTTGATGATGTCTCTGTTGTCAACAAAGTGGCAGTGTGTGGTTGGTTGCATATGTTGCAATCAAATGATTATTTATAATGTATGAAGTTGGATGTATTGGGTTAATTTTTGTTATTCATTTATGTGTATATGATTTTGTGGATGTTGTATTCACTATCTAATTACTGTAATTTTCATAGAAACATCTCTTTCAGTTAGTGGCTCAAGAAAGTGCTCAAAAAAAGGTTCTAGAGAATGCTTTACATTCCTCTGCATCTTAATTTATGGTCTTGTAGTTTGAGTAGTAGACAACATGGAGTATAAAGCATGTATTTTCTAGTTTCAAATCATTTATGTTACCATATAAGTTTCCTAAGTAGCCAAAGTGGTGATTGTACTATTGCAATCATGAGAGGTTCTAAGAAATGCTCCACATTTCTCCATATTTTTTGTTGAGGTCTTGTGGTTTGGAGAGAGTGCTTATAATTTTCATCTATTTTCTCTTCTCAAGTTTCAGTTTTTATGGTGTATCACAAGTGGAGCTATCAAAGTTATATCTAAAGACTATGTTGTCTGGGTTTGCAATAGATATTGGTTTTATGTCTATTTTCTTGCGCCAGTATAATATTGCAAAAAGCAATGAGAGAAGGCCATGCGAATATTCTTGAACATAATTTGATGCTCATGATTTGATCTGCATGATGCTAACTTTCTTTTCCAGTACTGCATGTGGTCTAAAATTAGTATTTTTAAGGGTTTAGTGTTTGTCGGGCCGAATTAGTGTTCTAAGTTTCTTGTACCAAGATTTTTTGGTGTGTACCACCATAGGTATGCATGTAGATTTAAAATAGCTCTTGCTTATATCCATCTTGGACCACATTTGATTTCCCTTTCCCACAAATGTGTTGAAGCTGACTCAAATATGGCCATTGCACATTTCATGTTCATACATTTTAGGATGGCCGACAAGGACAAACATTTTTATGCTTGTAGATGATATAAATCTATGATCAAGTGTGTGATCAAAGAGTACAACTATTTAGTGTGCGATTAATGTAATTTTTTGATAGCCTTATGCTGAAGGCAGAGTAATGTGAGAAAATTTGCAAAAAGTGGTTGTTGTATGCTAGAGGCAGTGAGCCAAAAGAAAAAGAGTTTAAGTGGTCTATGAAAGGTAGTGAGCCAACCAAATTGTATGTGATTTTTGGAGGAAATGAGCCAAAGGAAAAAGTGCAAGTGTGAATACCGGAGGTAGTGAACCAAAGGTAGATTTATGTAAAAGTGTTGAAGACAGTGAGTCAGAGGTATAACAAGTGTTGTTTTTAGGTTTTTTCATATGTTTCTTCATCGAGTTGTATTATGAGGTTGTAGCCTATTCTGTAAGTAAGCATGGAGTTGTAAACTTCCTCAAGTTAAATACTTGAAATATTTTGTAACTGTTGATTCATTTGTGAGGCTGGATTTGGATAGTAGCTCCAAGCAGCTTTTCTCACCATGGTTTTTCCCTTGTTGGGTTTCCACATAAATTATGGTATTATGTGTTTGTGTTGTTGTTTCTACATGTGTTATCTATTTAAGACAGTTGTATAGTTGGATTAATAAGTTGGATAATTTGATTTGAATTGATGTATTGATTCACCCCCCTCTCAGTATATTTGTGTTCTAACAATTGGTATCAAAGATGAGTTCCTTGGTGCAACCTAACAGCTAAAGGTAGATCTTGGTTCAAAAAACATGGCTCAGAAGGAGTCCTCCTCTAAGACTAAAATTTGATGGAAACAATTATTCTTTTTGGAATATGTGAATGAATCCCTATCTCACATCTCTTGGGTATGATGTTTGGAGAGTTGCTAAAGATGATTATGTTGAACCTACTCATCCTATTACTGACCCAAATGCCAAAAAGATACATGAGAATAATGCTAAAGAAAAGAATGGTATCCCAAGTGGGTTAGCTAATTTTTAATTTTTGAAGGTGGTACAATGAAAAATTACAAAGGAAATCTAGGATAAGCTCAAGAATCTCTATGAAGGGAATGACAGTGTCAAACAAGAAAAATTGTAATCTTACTAGACATTATTTGAGACTTTGAGGATGAAGGAAGAAGAGAATATAGCCAACTATTCTTTTTTCGGTAGATGAAGTTGTGAATGGAATCAAAATTCATGGAGAATGTCATAACTCCTTCCTTAGAACATTTGAAAAACTCTTTTAAGGTTTGAAGTAAAGAGAAAACATATTAAAAGTTAGTAAGTAATAAAAACAAATTTATTAATTAATCTATAATGGACTTAAGTATTAGAATAAATTTTATTATAAAATAAAGTATTAAATGCAACCTCATCAGCATTGGGAGCCTTGTTAGCACAAAATGATAATGATGGAAAAGAACCAAATAGCTATTTTATCAATCGCACACTTGTGGGGTATGAACTTAATTATAGTCCTATTGAATGAGAATGCCTCGCAGTGGTCTTTACCACGCAAAATATTTAGCAATACATGTTGAACCATTGAAAAAAACTAGTTGCAAAGAGAGATACCTTGAAATACCTACTCAATAAAGCATCTCTAACAAGACAATTAGCAAAGTGGGTAAAATTCAATATAGAATATGTTGATCATAAAGCAATGAAAGGATAGGGGATAATTGATCAACTTGTAGATGCCCTAACAATAGTAGATCATCCATTAATATCTTATTTTCCTAATGAATCCATCTTCACAATAGAGACCTCTACAACATGGAACCTATACTTTGAAAAATCTTACACAAATCATGGTTCAAGAGCAAGTATCATCTTTGTCACACCATAAGGGGACTCAATACCTAAGTCATACATAATATCATTTCCTTGTACCAATAACATGGTTGAGTATTAATTATTACTAACATGAATTTGAATAGCTATCAAATAGAAAATCAAGAATCTTCAAGTCTATAGATCTTCCCTATTGTTTATCCACCAGGTTAATGATGAATATGACACAAAGGATGAAAATATCACACCCTACAAAATAATGGTTGATAGTTTCAAGCAACATTTTGATATCATTATCTTTGAGTAGATACTAAGAATTCAAAATAAAGTAGTTGATGCAATGGCCACCATAGGATCTCTCTTGGATATACCTAACAATGTGCCGCAGTATGAGTTCTTGGTGGAACAAATGTTGATCCCCATGTTTGATGTCCCCGAATCCGAGTTTGTGTGTGAAATTGTTGGTCCTGATTCTCCTTGGTACAAAGACTTTTATAATTACTTGCGTGACCATATTATCCCTCTAGACTTTTCATCTAACCGACACAATAACTTTAACTAACAAGCCTCCAAATATTTCATCATTAGTGATACCCTTTACCGTCGTAACCTAGATAGCACCCTCCTTAAATGTCTCAATTTAGATAAAGCAAAGATAAATTTACAAGAGGTACATGACGATATATGTGGAGCTCATTCTACTAGTCCTACTATAACAAAAAATCTCATGTAAATGGGATACTATTGGCCTAATATGGAACATGATTCTTATCACTTTGTTAATAAATGTCGACAATGCTAGATACGTGGATATCTTGTGCATGAACCTAACCAAGAGCTTCATCCAATAACATTGCCATGTCCATTCTCTCAATGGGGACTCGACCTTGTGGGAAAGATTTACCCTACTTCTACCAATGGTCATAAGTTCATCCTCATTGCAATGGAGTACTTCAAAAAATGGATTGAAGCCATTCCAATGACTTACATCACTGAAAAAATATCCAAGTTTATCCTCAATTATATCATATGTTGATATAGTGTCCCTTAATCTATCGTTACAAATAATGGTCATCCTTTCAAAAATCAAGTTGTCCATGAATTATGTGAGAGATCCCATATCCATCATCACTTTGCTACTCCATACTACCCTCAAGGTAATAGTAAAGTTGAGGAATCTATTAAAACTATCCTTAAAATCCTAAAGAAGATTGGCGATGACACTAGCCATGACTAGCACATCCAACTTAATCTTGTCTTATGGGCCTATCGTACTAGCATTCACACTCCTATAGGATCCACTCCATATTCCATCATTTTCGGATCTAAAGAAATTATTCCCATTGAGGTTGAGTTACCATCCCTAAGAGTATCTATGCAACAGTTCATTGACAATGAGGAATATTGTATATCCTGTTTGCATGAGCTAGAGTTACTGGATGAGAAGAGACAAAATACATTGGTCCACTTACAAGAATATCATAATCATCTTTGTCGCAGCTACAACAAAATATTTTGAGTTAGGAATTTTGATATTGGTGACTTGGTCCTAAAAGAGAATTTGAAGAATCAAATGGATCGAAAGAAACCCGAAAAGTTTGAGCCTAACTAGTTGGGTCCTTATATCATAACCACAACATACGAATCTTGTGCTTATTATCTTGCTACTATTGAAGGGGAACCATTACCAGATCCTATCAACAACATGCACCTTCACAAGCATTATACCTAGCTCTCAGAGAATCCCTCAAAAATACAAAAAAAAAATTAAAAAAGAAAAAAAATATTGTTTCCTTGATGAAAACTTGGCAAGTGGGCATTTTGGTGATGCAAAAAATAAAAAATAAAATAGTAAAGAAAAACAATCCATCCAATAGTGAAAACCAATTTGGTGGTGCTTTGGATAAGTACCATGGTGAAAGCCTAGCAAACGGGCACCATGTGTAGTCAATCTTTGCTCCATCATCTATTATTATTCTATCTAATTTTTCTATCTCCATCCATGATCCCTTCCACACATTCCATTCCATAATAAGATCCCATTTTTCCCATCCGTTCATAATAAAGCTTAGTTATCCTTCTCATGGCCTAAGAATCATTGATGCTTGGCATCCTTCATCTTTTCATATCCATCCATAATAAACTTCACCCATCCATTTTGTCCATAATAGGCTAGTCTTAAACTTGACTAGGGAAAATTCATAGAATTACATCTCACAAGTGATCCTAGACATGGGTTAACATCAGAAAACATCAAAACTCCAAAACAATATTAGCCGTCGAGTCTGTGTCCATGTCAGTCCAAGTGGTGAAACATCCTCTGTGACTTCACGTAGGAAAGGCCATCATCAATGATCCCCCAAGGCATTAGGTTAGTCCCTTAGGTTTTGTCATAACAAATGGTCAGTTCATCCACATCCATATTTTCATAATAAACTATCCATGGTCAACGTCAGTCGAACTACATTGTCTATATGCCTTACATAGAAAAGGCCATCATTGATGAGCCCTTGAGGCATTAGCTCCATCCCTTAAGGTTTTTCATAAAAAAAATATTCATCCATCATGATCATCCATCCCATAGTAAATAGTCCTTTGCGAAGGTTAAAATTTTGAGAAAACACAAATAATTATCAAACAAGAGAAGTGAGCTTAACCAAACTGTGAAACAAGTAAACTATCCAACTACCCTTCAACCATCAGTGATCAATTTCCTAAAAAAAAATTCAAACATCAAATGATCCCCAACAGTTATCAAATAGTCTTAGATGAAACATTGCATCGTTGAGCTCCCTAGGCTTATACGACATGCCTCATTTTTTTAAATGAGAGTTTATCCATCAATCCTATCATCTTGTCTTATGCAATATGTAGTATCATTGGGCTTCCTAGGCTTATACGACATGCTTCATGTCTGAAACTAGAATTTATCCATTAACCTTTAGCCTTAGACAAGGTGTTGAAACATCGGGCTCCTTGGGCTTATACAACATTCTTTCATTCCTCAAACCAGACGTTATCATTATCTAGAATTTGATCATACAATTTAGAAAATGATCTAAATGGCTGTTGAATTTTTGGTCCAATTTGTCTTATCTTTTTATTGATTTATCTTTGGTCATGTTATTCTGTGCCTCGAGGATGTCTTAAAAGGATTTAAAGGAGCAATGATGGATCATGACCTATTTTCTCTTGATTATTTTTTTGTGGTTTTCCTTGACAACATGACTGGGGAAACTAAGTTCCCTATGTGTGATTGGGGTTCCATTTGGCATAATCAAAAAATATTATGCAAGCTAAAGCTTAATCTAACACTTTCCTACATTAGGATTAACATGCTTGGTGGTTACTTCCTCACATATTCCAACAAGGTTCTATGGTTACTAGTTTGACTTAGGGAGCTCCTTGTCTGTTGCGTGTTTATTTTTCGTAAGGGATGATCTATCACAACTTGGTCTATGTAATAGCTTGGTGTTCTTTATCCATTAACATAATAAGTTTTGTGATGATAACTATGCAATAAAATAAAATATTTTTCATTTATTAGCAAGATCTCAAGATAGTAGTCCCAATTCATCTATTCATCTTTTGTCCTCGCTCACCTTTTTGTACTAACATCCCATCCTTCCATCCACCTTAGCCTTCATCTTGATAGCATGTTGTGACACACAAAAACAAATGCATCAATAGTATCATCCTTCATCCACAATCATGTTAGCACATCATAGGTCTCATCATCATATGCATATTAGGTCATCCATATTGCATTAGAAAATAAAACATGCATAGCATCCCACCAGGTAGTATCATCATCCATATAAGCATCACATAAAATCATTTATAAACATAATATTATCACCTTGCATATCCATTTCATCATATCATTGATATCTATCCATACATCATAACATACATGAGCATACAATAGAACCATGTGCATCCATCCATATATCATAAACATGTATTAGCATAAACCATACATCACACATAAATAACATCATATATCTATAACATCATATCATATAGAATCCATCACACAAAAAAAATAAGGAGTGTGCATATAGAATCAAACAAATCATGTAGTTACTGCCAAAATAATGTATCTCGCATATATATCAAAAAATGGTGTGGCACAGTACAATATGATGTATGTCAAAAATGGAGCTTGCAAGCTCAATAAAAAATATAAGTGTCTAAAGCATATAAAAATAGGCCTAGCCTCATCTCTCAATCTTGATGGTCTCTCCTCCCTCTATTGTGATCCTAAAGTTTTGTCATAGGGAGAGGATCATCTCTGTGAGACCCCGACATTGCTCTAAGCCCTACATGAATGTGTCTTTCTCTAGCTCTGACTCTGGAAACTAGGTTCACTGGCAGTCTCTACCATTGCGCACTCATATAGATCCATGTAATATTGAGCCTCTCTATTGGCTTGATACATAGTGCCTACAAATATAGAAGTTGGCCCACTCACAATAGCTATGAACTCAATGGATCTTTGCTCTGCTCTTTATGCCCGTATAATTGTTGATCCCTCTCAGTTGTGAGCATCTATATCTAACCATGCAATTTTGGTATCTATGCTACTTGTTTCTGCAACATTTGTACCTATGCTTGGAGTGCTTGTATCTATGCCTGGGGACCCTGTCCTGCATCCTCAACCTCCTTCATCACATCTTTGATTGGGACATCATGTAGGACCTCCTCCTAAATGGAAACATCCCTGGCTGCCTCCTCCTTCACTACTATATCCTCCTCCTTTCCTACCACCTCATCTCTCACCTCCTCCACCACTACCTCCATTTTCTCTCCCTCCTCCTGAATAGGTGGCATCCTCTACGGTACCTACTATTCTCCTCATGGTGGTAGTCATATCCTCCCCCACCAACCTATGTCATTATGTCCTCAGCCTTTGTCACCTCTACCTCTATCCCCTCGTCCACCCCCTCCATCTCTACCATCATTTCCATCTCCATCTCCATCACCTCCCTTCCCCCACCCTCTACCTCATAGCCTCCCTCATGGACATCAACCCATCCTCTCAAATGGTGCTATTTGGTCTAAATTCATGAAAGGTGTAGGTTTGTGGGTGGTCCACCAAGCATCATACTTTGGGGTAGTACCCACATTGGCAGCATCAGTCATTGTGCCCCACTAAATGGGCTATAGAGCTATAATATCTTGCATCAAAACCTAGAATTGATCATAGGTACCTACTATGGGAGATCTTGAGCCAACCGCACATACTCTACTATCCCTACTAGCTCTCCCTAATTCTCACCAAACTATCTGAGGACCCTCTCTTGTAGTTGTCTCTCTTTGATGTGTCATGTGAGTATTGTCTGAAAAATTATATATCATATATGTCAAGAATAAGGTAGGTGCTCCCCATCATCATCCCAACCTACGTAGTCCCTATATGGTCTCCAAGTAAACCCATCCAATAGTTGAATTCCATGTCTCCAATAACCAACATCTCCTACTTGAATCTAAGTAACTACTCTACCATAAGTGTATACATACGATAAGCCTAGAGCCATAGAACTATCCATCGATAGTCAAAACACTGAAATGTGCTCCCACACCCATACCATTAGTAGTGTCGTACCACAACTAATGTTTTGCCCATCCCTATAGGCTACATCATGTAGATGGAAGAATAGCATCGCCAAAAGGTAGGGTCCCCAGACATATACTATCACCTCTGCCATCATGCCCTCCAAAATCTCCCCCCATCCCACTAAAAACCCATGGCCACATCTATTAGGGCATACCACTCCTGAAATTACTAAGCATACCATGACAATAATCCTATGGTACTTGTTTTTTAGGGTGTCCCATCTAATCTCATAGTCCTCAAATCCTAGCTTGATCAGAGAATCCATCTTGAACACTTGTTGCATTGTCGCTAATCCTCACCCAATATCATAAACCACTCACTCCTAGATGAATAGGAAGTTGCAGTATCCTCCAAACATCCTCTAATATCATTGTCACCTCACCAGTCGGAAGGTGGAAAAAACTCATCTCTGAGTGCCACTTCTCTTCCAGTGCTATCAATAGCCCCCTATTAGCCCACACAATGAACATGAATGTCACATGGCATAATCCTAATGCATGCAGTGTGTCTTAATCCTCCACAACCAAGTGGTCTCGAAGTTCAAACAACGCTAACCAGCTCTCTCATATATATATCGATGCAAGTCTCACCTGCAATCAAGCAAAGTGAATCATGTTAACCACAATGTCTAAATTAGCCTATATGATATATTGTATTTCTAAATGTTTGCCATAAATTTCCTAAATTAGCCTATCAGTCAATTACATCACACTGTCATGCATATGCATCACTTTCATAATTGCATCGCTATTTCACAATTGTGTCATTCTGTCATGTAGTTGTCGTGCACATTTGTAGTTGCGTCATTTCATCCTTCACTTGCATCGCACTAGCACAATTATGGTGCAGATGATAGTTGTAAGCAGGTTATGCATGTGTCACACCCATGTGGCACCAAAAAATGATTGCATCACACTTTGTGATTGCGGTGCACGACACCATAGTTCCAATGAACGCGATGACAGTTGTGGTGCAAAAATTGTAGCACATTTGTTTTCCCTTCTTTGAGCCCTAAAATCTACCAAAATTTGACAAAATCATGAAGCAAGGTTTAGATATATACTGTCGTGCTCGAGCCCTCCTTGTACTTGAATGATCGAACTCAATACCTACGATGTGAAAATACTAGTACAGGCAACATTTTGACAACTTTGCAACAAATCTCAATCCAATGCTCTTGAACTCCTAAAGAAAAAGTGCATAAATGACCTATTTTCATCCCCTTAGGGTATATTTATAACCTAATTTGACCTAATAAGACCCATAGCTATAAACTGGTTACATCAACTTTTGCCTTTGAACCTAAATATCAAGCCCTAGATCGAATTTTGAGCCTAGTTTTTCATCGCCAATGCATTTGTGCCTATCAAATTAGCTTATCGATAAACTTGCCAATTTTTTTGGAATTTTTCAAAAAATTGTCAATTTTTCTGAGGGGGCATCATCCTATCCTGCCTTAATTGGGGCATACTACGGAAATTTTTGAGCTGATTTTTCCAATTATTATTTGACATAATGCTCAAAATCGTATTGTATCAAAGAGGGGCTAAATATAGACACTGAAAAATGTCCCAAGCCTGCAAGCAACATTTTATCATTAATTTGCCTTCTTCCATACACAATTAAATAATTTTAACTATTTAATTATTCTCTAATGTCATTTTCTTCTATTAATTAAATAATTCTTCACTTTACCTTATTCCTCTTTTGATTAATTTAAATGCATATCAATTTTATTTAAATTACGTCACTAATTTATCTTTTTCTATCCATAATTAAATAAATTTTATTTATTTAATTATTTATTTCCATTTTCCTCTATAATTAAATAATTATTTTAATTATTTAATTATTCATTAGCCTTTTCTCTCCATAATTAAATAAATCCTTATTTATTTAATTATTTATCATTTTCTTATCTCCACAATTAAATAATTATTTTTAGTTATTTAATTTATCATTTCCCTCCATCTATTATTAAATAATTATTTTCAATTATTTAATATTTCATGCTCCACCTTTCCTCTATAATTAATTTTTTATTTTTAATTATTTAATTATTCATTTTCCCTCCTTTAAATTAAATAATTACTATCATTATTTAATTTGAATTTCTTCTTAGCTAATCCCTAAATCTCAACTACTTTCTTGAGTTTTGGTCCATCCTTCCCTAAACCTATCTCAATGAATCTCATCCATTGATCATCATACCTCATCATTCAATCCTCACCGTTCATTTGAATTGGGATTTCTATAAAAGTGAGTCATCACCTTCATTTGAAATCTAACCATAGTCTTTGAAGTTTTGCTATCTTGAGATCTAGCTATCTTGTATCAACATCAATCTCATCATACTACATATCTAACAACAAATAAAGCAAAATGGAGAAGATCATTAGAGATGATTCAACTATGACATAGGAATTGAGTATTATTATTTTCATTATTATGATTTTTATTGTCATTTGTGCTTCATTGTTGGATTAGGTTCTTTGTTAGCTTGAATTAGATAATTTTGTGGTTGCTATTATTGATTCATGTTTATTCCCCAAATCTACAATTTGAATAAAAGTATATAATTTTTTGAGCACATGGTTATGGAGGAAACAAAAATGATGACACTTGGTATTTTATTTTGTGAGTTACATGCAAAAAAAGGGGGAGTTACACAACAAAATAATTATCTTATTTTTATGAAAAAAATAGCAACAAATGAGGAGTCCCATGCTTTTATTATTAAAAAAAATTAGTGGAGGATTTTGAGGGAGAATATATTAATGTTATAAAATAAAATGAAGAGAATAAACCAAAAATAGTGGGAGTTACATATTGCATTTTTTTTATTGGAATATTCTATGACATGATTTAGTGGAGAATATTTTGGGAAATAATCTCTTAATGGAAAATATCAATGTTAATATTTTATCCCCGTCTAACTTCTATAAAATGAGGATGAGAAAATGCATCTAGGAAGGGCGAATAGGTACGATAGTTTTCTCTTTTTTGGAAGAATTTTATTTGCAAAGAAGAAGAAGAAGAAGGCACCGAATAGATTGAGGGAGAAGGTTTCTTGAAATTTCTTGTCCAAATCACAGAGGAAAAATGAATTCCAGAGCATTTTACCTATCTTGTTTGATGGATGGATGCCTATCTTGTCTAATGGATAGATAATGGATTCCCATCCTATTTGATCGATGGATGCATATCCTATTTGATGGATATATATTGGATTCCCATCTTGTCTAATGGATGGATTCCTATCTCGGATGGATAGATGAACTCTTGTCCTGTATGGACAAATTCCTAACCCATATGGTTAGATGCCTATCCTAGATGGACAAATGCCTATCCCATATGGATAGAAGTACCTGAGTATACAAGTGAATGAACACATAATAAGATAATAATCAAGAATAAAAATTAGTGGTAATTTTTGGGTTGATAGTTTGGGTCCTTACATGTGGTATTAGTGCAAGGATCAGAAGCTAGGCCTTGAGCCTACTACAACTTGCGTAAATTAAAAGTGTATAATATTTTGAAACTACAAATTGAACTTTTGTGAAACTTTTTTTGATGATCACTTTATTGTATTTTATTCTTGCTTATTGTGCATGTTAACTATAACTTTTTTGGATTTGATATTCCTTTAATCTTAATGAATCCTTGAATATTTATGAATGTTTTCTTTGATTTATTTAAGGATATTTTAGCCACCCAGTTTTAATATATATTTACCTTATGATTTTGGATTTATTATCAATATTGTATACATTTTATGAATTATTAAACTTTATGCCTTATTGCTTGGATAAGATACCTTTTACACCTTATTGTTGGTATTGATATAACTTATAGTTGGAATTGATATAATTTATGATTTATTGTTATAATGAATAAATTTTACACCTTATTGTTGAGATGGATACATTTTATGACTTATTGTTGAAAATGACATATTTTGAGACTTATTGTTAGAAGTGGATTCATTTTATGAATTATTGTTGGAGTTAATGTATTTATGAATTATTGTTTGAATACATATATTTTATGATTTATTGTTGGGATGCATATACATTTGATGATTTAATGTTTGAATGAAGTATATTTTATGATTTATTGATGACAAAAAAATGCATATTTTTGACTTACTTTTGGAATGAATATGGTTTTTATGCATTTTATTACTTATTATGGAATGGATATATTTATGTCTTATTGTTGAAACAAATATTTATTTTTATTGGTATCGCTGTCATGTTTGAGATGATTATACTAAAACCATTTAATTTACACCATGAATTTTTTGGTTAAGAAGAACTTTAACAAAAAGATGAATAACATAAAAGAATAATTTGAAACAATAATCTCTAAGCGTGGTTGAATTATGATAAATGGATTTTATCTCTCTTTTAGCACCTATGAGTGCATCGAGACGATGCACAATATAAGGAGGGTGTCATAAACCCTTCCTTAGAACATTACTAAAACTCTTTTAAGGTTTAAATTAAAGAGGAAATATATTAAAAGTTAATAAGTAATTCAATTAAATTTATTAATTAATTCTATAGTGGACTAAAGTATTAGAGTAAATTTTATTATAAAATAAATTATTAAATATTTATACCACATCAATTTATAGTATTTAGAGTTATTAAAATTAAAAGGGCTTAGTCAAATATTTAAATTTTTTTCCTATCTACTCCAAGTAAATATTTTTTTTAATGGAATCAAAAGTCCTGGAGAAGATATAACTAGCTCTATTGTGGTAAAGAAAATGTTGAGAACCCTCCCTCAAAGGTTTCACCCAAAAGTATCTACAATTCAAGAAGCCAAATATTTAACAAAGATCACCATGGAAGAACTGTGTGGATCTCTCATAGTCTATGAAATGAGGAATGAAGTTCATAGTACACACAAAAGGGAAGTTGCATTCATAATTCTGAAGAAAGAAGACTCTTTCGAATCACCTAGTGATTCAGATGAAGAAGAAGAAAACTTTGTGAGAAAATTGAAGAAAGGATCAGGAAAGTACAAAGGTAAATTACCTTTCAAATGCTTTAATTATGGTAAAATTGGTCACTATGCTTCGAAACATGTCAATTTAAAGAGAATGAAAGCATCAACAAATAATTCAAGAGAAACAATTCCAAGAGGAATATTCTCTATAGAGAAGAATGCTACTTCTCAAATGAAGGAGACCACTATGCATTAGAAGAAGAGGTAGATGAATCCCTATTCCCAGCCTTTGTAATCCTTGGAAGTTAAAAAAAAAAATGGTTGAAGAATAAGGTGAAGTTGATTTTGAAGGTGAACTTATTTTTTCTCTAGAAGATCTTGATTGTGCAAGAAAAGAGAGCAAAAGGTAGAAGGCCCCAATTGAAGTAAAAATGAAAGAATGCAAGAATCTTGAAAATGAGATCAGGTCACTCAAAAAGGAGCTTGAAAAGGCCTTGTTCGGAAGACATGAAGTTGTTATAAAATCTAAATAATATCATCATGCAAATAGACCCTCTACAAATAGGTTCAATCATGCATTTTTTGGTTACTATTTCATTTACAATAAGTGTGGACATAAAGCTATAGAGTACAAATCTGAAATGAATGGAAGAAATTTTTTAGCAAAAATTCTCTTGCTTCTTTGGTGAATGTTAATGTGACATGCTAGATATGTAAAAATGTTGGTCATATAGCAAAATTATACAAAATTGATTTTACAAAATCATAAATTCACAAGATAGTTGATGTTGAGCAAGTCAAGAAAATAAGCAAAGAAAATTCAATGGTTGTGCAAACAACATTTCATGGTCAGAGACAATAAAATCTATGGATAATTGATAGTGGATTTTCAAGTCACATGACTAGTGAAAAAATCAAGCTCATCAAGCTGGTTAAGTGGAATGTTAGTTCAGTAAAGTGGAGATAATTCAGCAACAAAGATTTGTGGTAAAGGCACTATGATTATTGATGGAAAATATAAGACTAAAGATGTATTCTATGTTGAAGGTATCAAACATAATATTCTCAATGTAATTTAGATGTACAACAAAGGATATATTCTTTTATTCCATGAGCATGGATGTGAAATCAAGAAAGAAAAGTTTGGAAGATTGGTGACAAAAGGCTCAAGGACTAAAGGAAACTTATACAATCTCAAGCGTGTGAACGGACGAAGTTGTCTCCTAGGATAGAAAAATGAATGTTGGTTGTTTCATAGAGGATGGGACACATCAACTTTGATAACCTTGTGAAGTTCAACTCCATGCATGCAGTCAGAGGCATGCCAAGAATCATCAAGCCTACAAGCACCATGTGTAGAGAATGTCAGATTGGGAAGCAAACAAGAATAAAATTTAAAACCAAAGAGTATTCTACTACTAGACCTTTGGAGCTAATTCATATTGGTCTATGCAGACCAGCCAAAACAAAGAGTCTTCAAGGTGAAAATTATTTCATGTTACGTATTGATGATTTCTCTAGAATGACATGGGTTACATTTCTAAAATAAAAATCAGAAGCCTTTAGTAGATTTAAGATCTTTAAGTCAATGGTTGAGAATGAAATGAATGCTAGAATCAAGTGTTTAAGATCTAATAGAGGTGGCGAGTTTACATCAAGTGAGTTTGAATAATTTTATGAAGAGGATGGGATAAAAAGATATTATTCTTCTACTAGAACTCCTTGGTAGAATGGAGTAGTTGAAAGAAAGAATAGGACTATTCAAGAAATGGAAAGAACAATGTTGAATGAAGCTAGGTTAATTGATGTGTATTAAAAGGAATCAGTTCATACTGATGTCTATATCCTTAATAGAGGTCAGCTAAGGGAGACCACCTACTATCAAATATTTTAGAATTTTTGGAAGCAGATGCTTCATCAAGAGAGATGAAGAAGGATTGGGAAATTTTGACACAAGATCAGATGAAGGATTATTTCTAGGATATTCAACCAGAATCAAATCTAGAAGTACTATAATAAAAGATTGAGGAAGGTGGTTGATAGTGTAACTATCAAAGTGGACAAATATTTCATCAAAGCACACATGAGCAAGAGGACTATCGGACTGATGAATCTACCTGCATACAGGAAGAAGAAGAAATTGTTGAAAAAAAGGAAGCTTGGGAGAAAGTCCCTAAGACTCCTACCAAGTATGTTAAAATAAATTATTTAGAAGATCAAATCATTGGAGATAAGAATGAAGGAGTTATGTCAAGAAGAATATTTTCTAAAGAAAATGAACAAGTTAATTTTTCTCTATTGTCAAGAATAAAGCCAAAAGATTTTTTTGATGCCAACAAAAATGAAGGATGGATTCAAGCTATAGAAGATGAGCTAAATCATATTGAACGTAATCAGACTTGGGAATTGGTTACAAGGCCTACAGACAAAAATATAATTGGAACAAAATGGGTGTTCAAGGAAAAACATAATGAAGATGGAGAAGTTGTGTGAAATAAATCAAGGTTGGTTTGTAAAGGATATTCACAAGTGGAAGGAATTGAATTTAAAGAAACATTTGCAATGGTGGCAAGAATGGAGGCCATCAGAATGTTTCTTGCATTTTTTGTGCATAGGAACTTCAAAGTTTATTAGATGCATTTGAAATTTTCCTTCCTGAATGGTGAATTAGAAGATGAAGTGTATATAGAACAACCTGGAGGATTTCAACTATCAACAGATCCACAAATGGTCTACAAATTGAAGAAGGCTTTGTATGGTCTCAAGCAAGCCACTAGGGCTTGGTATGTAAGGTTATATAAGTACCTATATCAGTAAGGATTCAAGAAAGGTACTACAAACAATAATTTGTACATTAAAGTATAAAATGGAAGATTCTAATTGTTGTGGTATATGTTGATGATATAATTTTTGAAGGAAATGATGAAATGTGCAAGAGTTTTACCGAATAAATGTAGAAGGAATTGAAATGTCTATGTTAGGCGAGTTGTCATTATTTCTTGGACTTCGAATTCTATATTCAGATAAGGGAATATTTATCTCTCAAGCAAAGTATGTTAAGGAGATGTTGAAGAAGTTTGGTATGGAAGATTGTAAACTATTAAGACTCCAATGGTAATTGGTTTCCATTTGAGCAAGGATGATGTATCACCTAAGGCTAATCAAACTTTAGATAGGCCTATGATTGGAGGCCTACTATACTTAACTCCCTTAAGGCCTGATATAATGCAAGTTGTTTGTTTGGTTACAATATTTCAAGCTGATCCAAAAGAAAATCATATAAAAGCTATCAAGAATATTTGAAGATATTTGAAGATTACCTCAGACTATGGATTGTGGTATCAAAAGGGTAATGAATTCTCCTTGAATGAATATACTGATGATAATTAGGTTTGTAGTGTCAATTATAGAAGAAGTACCAGCAGTTGAGCTTTCTTTTTGGGAGATAAATTGATCTCTCGGTTTAGTAAGAAACGAGACTCAATATCCATGTCAACAACATAAGTAGAATATATTGTTGCAACATCTTGTTGCACTCAAGAATTGTGGATGAAGAAAAATTTGAAAGACATCAAGATTCAAGGTGATGTATGATGATCCCATTCCAATCTTGTGTGATAATACAAGTGCCATATGTGAATGGTGAATCTATACCTACACAATTATATAATTAGCTCATTATGAAAGTTAAATCAACATTCTCCATGAAATTAGTTTGAAGCATGAAAACAACAAATGAAATGAAGAACACAATAACAAAGCTATCAAATCTTATTCTAATGAACAAAATCTCAATCCCATGGGGGAATTGGTGCCATTTTGATGTGGAAAATGGCCCTTTCCCAATTCCTTGATGTAAAGTGATGATCTTTAGTGATGATCTTGCTTCCTTGATGAAATTTGCCAATAACCTAGCTAAATGGTTGCAAAATATAAAATGCTTATGAACTCAAACGTTAAATGCCTATAGTGATTGTGCTCTTAGTTAATGGATCCTAGATTCAAATGAGAGCCTCCTATAAATAGAAGAGAATGATGGAGGAAGAGGAAAAATGGATGAATGTGGGACAAAATACCAACCAATGAGAGAAGGCAACTTGTCCACATGTGATTTGAGGAGGAATGAGCACATTTTGATGAATCTACAAATAAATATGGTTAGGTGGAATTTGAAATTTGTGAAATGACAAGTTGGAGGGAGAGAGGAATGGAGTAAATTTCAATTGGCTCAAGGAAAAGGACATGTAAGAGGCCTTTAATGCCTTGTTGGATGCACTCATCCCTTTTGGATGGATTTTTGAATTTGAGGAATATTCCCTGATTGATGCCAAGTTGAGAGAAAATAGAAGAATTAATAAATCAAATAAAATGATTTATCGTGCAAGTTGCAAAATCTAGAGGATTTGATGGATTAGGATTAGCATTAATCAAGATTTGATTAATTTAGATGAAAATTAGCTGATTTGATAATTTGACTTAGATTTTGGATTAATTTAAATCAAAGTTGAGAGGAATAATGGATTTAGATTTAATAAAATAGAGTCTGATTAATTTAATTGAAGAGGGTGGTGTTAGATTAAATCAAATAAAGGTTAATTTACTTAATTTAAAGGAGATGACATTAGAGAGTAATTAAATCAAGTGAATTATTTAATTATAAGATTAATTAAACAAAATGATTTATTTAATTTATAAGACATGATGACTTAATCAGATAAATTTGATTTATTTAATTAAGAGCTAAAATATGATGAATTTAATCGAATAAAGATTATCCCATTAAATTGATTAGTAAAGGAGATGGTTCAGGATGAACTTGTGTTAGTAAGATCAAGATCAGGTGTATAGGATCAAACTAAATATTTTTTGTGTCTACATTTTTCCCCTCTTTGAAGCAATGTACTTCCTACATTGCTTCAAAGAATAAACTATCAAAGAACAAAATTAAAAGAAAAATCAAAATTTTAGGTGCACCACTGCTACCCCAACGAGAAGGATTGTGCTGGTATACTACCCCCTCGAGAGATTGGACAAAAATTTGGATTTACTGGGTGATCTCACAAAAAAAAGAGGACAAGCCACTCGATGGGTCCATAAAGAGTCCAGGATGCCAAAAACATGCCAAAATGCAAAAAAAAAGATGCAAAACGACCCTCGGTCATGCGAAAAAGGGATCGGGGGTCCAAAACCCTAATTGGACGGCTAAATAGGGTCAAAAAGCCCTAACTTTTAGGCTGAAATAGGCCCTAAGAGGTCACTTTCAATTCATTTGCACACCTAGCCTTTAAGACATACTTGCATTTTGAGCTCTGAGCACTGTTCGAGATGGTGCAACGATTGCTTCCATGACACATGTCGGATCGAGTGTACCAGTGGTCAGTCAGTGCAAGACCACCGATATGTGACCCTTACTCGACTTGTGCTTTTAATTTTTGTGTGCATTTAATAGGGTCAAAGAGTCAAACTAGTCAAGCGGCGCTATTTAGCACCACTGAAAGTGCATAATCGAGGCCGCATTTGTAAACTGCACCGCCATGGCTCAGTTTAGGAATTAGGGTTAGGGGTCAAAGTCAGGTGCATTTTCAAACTGCATTGTTGGGGTTCAATTTAGATTTTAGGTTTAGGAGCATAGTCAAACTACGACGTGGCGGTGTGGTTTGGAGTTTAGGAGGGTCCTAGCGGTGCAGTTTGGAACTTCCAAACAACATCGCATTTGTCATTTCAATTGTGAAAACTCAGGGCGAGATCTTGATTTTTTATGAAACTTGACATTATAGCTTTTCTTGTGTAGGAGGACCTAGGGATACTTTATTCATGAGAGCATAGGTCCCCAGATTAGAGTTAGTTAGTTGGTATGCATGAGCTACTCCAAGAGCACCTTAGGGCGATAGGATTGTGATACGTCACCTACGCAACTCATGTCTAGATACACTTGGGCGTGATGACTCCTCTAGCAGAGCGATGGCACAGTGACACGTCATCATTTCACCTTCCCATAGGAGAGGGTACAATTACCTTCGAGGATGTTTGGCGCATCCTTCGATTGCCCATCCATGGAGAGAGAGTGATCTATGATGTGGATGCTTGGAGAGATACATTTTTTGAGGTCATGGAGGTTGATGTGATCATCTTCGTTGAGGGTTAGATAGAGCTTGAGCGATATAGGGGCGCAATGCCCACTTTTAGATTGATCATAGCTACTATTATCTTAGGCCTTGTGGCACCAGATCGACGAGGCCAATATTTCAATCCAGGATGGGGTCTTACCTATCAGTAGATGCTTAGACGACGAGAGTGCTTTGCATGGGGGCCAATGTTGTTGGCTTCTCATTACCATAATTTAGATGAGTTTGCATACCTAGATAGCAGGACCATTGGGGTCAGAGTTACTCCTTTACATGTCTGGGCCTAGGAGCACATTGTAGTGCTCCGCCCACAGGTTAAAGAATTTTACCTAGAGCCAAATGATCCTGTAGTTTGGTGATATGGAGGGGCATTGACTACCTTTACACACATAGGGGTAGGTGGCATCCCTCACTGGAGGAGGGTCATAGATGAGATGACAGTGTTTACATGGAGGCCCTGGCTCGACATGCCCACATGGTACGATGATGTATAGCAGCTCTTCTATGCGAGGCAGGATAGGCTTATGTAGGGGAGGGAGGATACCATGATAGAGAGGTATCTCCTAGATAGAGTTGCCAGGAAGTTTGGAGATAGGCAGGACCGTCTTGATGACTAGTACGTGGCGATCTTCACACATACTATGAGGGAGATAACATGGGGTAGGCCGATCCTGGCTGATGAGGTAGTCACATCCTTCAGATAGCTGGTGGCCAGGCTATGGCCTTATGATCAAGGATAGGGGGATGCAGGGGTCACAGTAGCATATATAGCATGGTTTAGACCACCCTTGCAGTTGATAGATCCAAGTGCAGCACCCCTACGGTAGAGGCCTAGAGGTATATCACCAGGCCGAGGGTGAGGGCAAGTAGGTAGAGGGGATGGAGATGGGGATGTGGGGAGAGGAGGAGATGGACCACCTCCACGTCAGCCATAGTAGCCTCAACAGACACAACAACCTTAGCATCCTCAACAACCACAACAGCCACAATAGAAGGATAAACTGAGAGATGGGGATCATCAGTAGCCGCCCCCGCCACCACCACCAGACCAGAGAGACACTTGGATACAATAGCTATAGGCCCAGGTCTAGGGTTTGCAGGCATAGGTACAAGAACTGACTGCCGAGAGAGATTAGGAGATAGGTAAGAGATGACAACTGGAGTATGGCCTCTGCTTCTCAGGGTAGGACATTCTCGATGAGGATGTATTGTGAGGTTGTCTAAGAGGTAGAGTATTACAGGTTGCATTATAGATAGGTTGTACCAGCAGGGGCCTGAATACCAAAGTATTCATAGTAGATAGGCATGAGACAACTTGAGGAGCATGTTGAGAGATAGGTGGGGGAGGGGAGCAGCCAACAAGGCTAGCTTCACATTTTTTTTATCAAAGACAACATTCTTTTTGATCTATGGGCTCCGATTTTTGATAGCCCCAATTGTATTGTATACTTGATTCATACACACATTTTGATCTTGATCTTTGTACCATGACAGTTGTAGTTTTGATGATATATATGATATGGTTCAATTCATTTATAAGATGTGTCATATTTTACTTATGCATGATGGATGGATGTATTTAATATCCTATATTCTATGCTATGTAGATGTTTATTGATGCTCGTTGTTATGGATGCATTTCTTTTTGTATGTTTTCTTATGCATTTGATGAAAATGTGATGGTGTATATTATGATATGATGATACAAATGTATTCTTATGAGATGATCAATAAACCTATATGATTTGAAAATGCAAATTTTTTTATGTGAAATGATTATGATAATGTATGATATCAGATGACCTATGATATGTAATGGTTTTATGACATGTCGTGATTCATGATTATGCATTGTGATTTATGAATGTAATGGAACAAATGTAATGACATGAATGTAATTATTTAAGATGATGTGATATATAATGCACATGATTATGATGATGATGATGTGAGATGTATATGATTTATGCAATGTAATTGATTATGATATGAAATAATTTGTAATGATTTGTAATTATTTATAATGATATGATAATGTGAGATGATTATGGCATGATTTATGAGATGCAAATGATTATGATACGTAATGAGATTATTATGATGTGATATGCCTATGACATGAATACATAATTATTTATGATGTATGATGATGATGCCTATGATATGATATGTGATTATGCAATGGATGATTTAATAATTCTTATGTGATAATACCTTTATGAGATGCTTTTAGAATAATGAATCTATATTAATGATGAAATGCAGTGTATTCATGTTTCCTATGTGATATGATATGGTATGCATTATGTTGATGATTTATGGATTCAGGGTGGATGCATTAGTGATGTTTTTGATTAACTATCATGGTACCATGTTAATATGGAGAAAAGATAGAAGAGAATGAAAAGAGGATCCAACACCTACATTAGTAATGATGATGATGATGAGTTGCTTACCAGGAATTAGGATTTTAAAAGGGCCATTTACCTTATGTTTGATAATACACATAGGTACGATGCATCAAGGTAAAAAGAACTAGGATGGCATTGTACCTAGTGTGATGGACTTTGACTCAACAATTAGATAGGAGTATTCTTGTTCACACCTAACATACAAAACCTTATCTAAAATACAGTTCAGATATTCCAAACATCTTAGACCAAAACATCAAAAGGAAATCCTCCCCATGTTTTCAACAAGACATCTAAGACATCTTCCCTACACCCAAACAAAGTATGCATGACCAGGTTATATTACAAGAATATCCAACAAATACGAAAGATAAAAATATAATGATCATTGCCCCCATTTCTTTCTCTCTAAATCCTTTTATTTGGAAATTATTGAGAGGTCATTGAAATGTGCGTAAAATAAGATAAGTCAACAAGACAAAGATAAAGTAAACAAACAAGCTAATGTTCTTCATATCGCTAGCCAAGACTAAACTACGGTGATCCCTGATGTTGATGTCCATTATAGGAAGGATGCATCCTAGGACATGTTATCAAATGATGATGAGATTGACATGATGATAAGCTATTGATACTCTGAGTTGACTAACTTGCTTACTTACTAACCTACACTTGAGACCCTGACGATTGAGCTTTCACTTTTAAACCTGTTAGACTTGTTTCTAACCACTTTGCCAAAGGATGAAGGCGATGATGATTTATTATGAATGATATTATTGTGAGCGAATGTTGAAATGGGATGGATGCACCTTTTTGGGTTTTTTCAATGCTTTGAGGGTGTTTTCTGTGATTTTTGAGATGTTTTACAATTTTTCTGATTTCTAGATTTTCCAATTTTTTTTGGATTTTCTAAGATTTTGACCAAGAGATTAACTTAAAGACCTATCCTAGGGGTCTTGAGAGCTGATAAACATATTAGCCTTTCCTACGTTATACACATAGAGATCACATAGTTCAACTGACATAGACTTCATTTACTGATGAGATATCAAAAAATAGATTTCTAGTTATTGGGACGGACTCCTAAAGGACTAACCTAGGGTGTCTTGGGGGATGATCAAAGATCAACCTTGCCTACATTCAAGCTTAGAGACTACGTAGTTCAACTGACATAGACTTGATTTATTGATGAGATATG
The DNA here is from genome assembly GCA_007115665.2 of Sequoiadendron giganteum. Lineage (NCBI taxonomy): Eukaryota > Viridiplantae > Streptophyta > Pinopsida > Cupressales > Cupressaceae > Sequoiadendron > Sequoiadendron giganteum. Next base: position 455,930,253 of record CM021105.1, on the reverse strand, counting down.
AACAAATGGATTTCCAATTATTGGGACGGACTCCTAAAGGACTAACCTAGGGTGTCTTGGGGGATGATCAAAGATCAACCTTTCCTACATTCAAGCTCAGATATGACATAGTTCAACAAGATGACTCCACTTTTTTTTTTTTTTGGACATGTTTTGGATTTTTTTGGTTTTTTTGAAGGATTTTTTGATTTTTTGGATTTTTTAATTTTAAGGAAGACTTCAAGGATATACGTGAACCCGGTCCAATGCAGGTAAAAGAACATGCCTCCAACGTGATGTGATAGACTAATTCAATATAGGTATGAAAAAATGACCTTGCGAATGTGCCAAGTAGTGCTAGGGTGGATCATGATACGAACACAAGATCAAGCTATGATACAGACGCAGATGGATGATGGAAGGATCAATAGTATGCGATGGATGATTAAGTGATGCGGATTCAATCATAGAGATCCTGGTGGATGGATAATGATTTATTTACACAAGGTGCCTATTTGCTAGGTTTTCACCAAGGTACTTGCCCAAAGTGCCACCGAAGTGGTTTTCACTAGAGGATGATTTTTCTCTTTACAATTTTTCAATCCTTTTTCTATTTTTTTTGGATTTTTTATATTTTTGGTTTTATCCCCAAAAGATTAGGCATAAAAAAAATTGAGATGAGAGTTGTTCATGGGCTCCTAGAGGCTCCCCCTCAGGCATTGATGGTTGATACATCCCTGACTTGAAGCTTGTTGTGATGATGAATGGCCCCAACCAATTGGGCTCGAACTTGCCCTTGCCATATGGATTTGGCACGTTCTTCTGATTCTCCTTTAGTACTAGCTCACAGACTTGGAAGGTCTGCCTCCTGATCTTCTTTTTGTAGCTTTTCTTCAGGACGTTCTGATAGACCTGCAAGTGGTTTAAGGCATCCATACATTGCTTATTCAGTAGTTCCAGCTCATTCAATCGTAAGACCCGATATTCTTCATCTGTTATGAGGTTCTGCAGTGATATTCTCAAGGACGGAAGCTCAATCTTGATGGGGAGTATGGCTTATGATCCGTAGACCAAGGAAAAGGGGGTGGCACCTATTGGTGTGTGGATTCTTGTGTGATAGGCCCATTAGGCAGGATTCAATTGCAAATTCCAAACACAACCAGCATCATTGACTATTTTCTTGAGGATTTTTAGGATGGTCTTATTGGTAGCTTCTACTTGGCCATTTCCTTGGGGATAATATGGGGTGGAGAAGTGATGCTAGATATTGAATTTTTAGCATAATTCACGGACATCCCAATTTTTGAATGGTGTCCCATTATTTGAGATAATGGCTTGAGGAACACCATATCGACAAATAAGGTAGTTGGGGATGAACTTGGATATCTGCTTTCCTATGATATAGGTCATGGGAATTCCTTTGACCCACTTTGTGAAGTAATCTATAGCAGTGATGATAAACTTATGCCCATTGGATGAGGTGGGGGTGATTTTACCAATGAGATTGAGCCCCCACTATGAAAAGGGCCAAGGTGTGATAATTGGGTTGAGCTCCTGAGCCTATGCATGGATGAGGTCCCCATGTTGCTAACACTAAAAAACACCTTTTGACATAGTCATATGCTTCTCTTTCCATTGTAGGACAATAGTACCCTGCCCTCGATAGTTTCTTGACCAAATTCATACCGCTCAAGTGTGAACCACAAATGTCATTATGTACTTTAGTTCAAGCAGTCAAGGCTACCTTAGTGTTTAGGTAGCTTAAAAGAGTCCCTTCAATGCTCCTACGGTATAGGGTATCTCCTAGGATTATGAAACGGGATGATTTTTTGACAAAGGCTCTTTTGAGGTTCGGGGCTATGTCGACAAGAAGGACTCCTATTTTCAAGTAACTGTAAATATCATGGTACCAAGGTGTACCAGGGATCACCAAGACCAATGATTTTGCACACAAATTCAAACTCTGGTACCTCAAAAAGCATGGAAAGATGCTCTTCACAAGCCTTTGGACTAAGCTTCTTGAACCTTGGTTTTTGGATTTTGATTTTACGAGAAATCATTTGAGAGAATTGTGTCCAATTATTCTTATCTTTGCTTAATGAGTTCCTTTTATCGAAAACAATTCCATGATTATGATTTCAAACTAAATGTCTATGCCTCAATTCCTTTTCATTCCACAATTTTCATTATGTGAAAATCAAGGTTTCAAGAGCACAGTTTCCTAGGTTGACTTTAGTGGAAAAAAATGATGATTAAACCCAAGCACTTAGAAACCTCTAGGGATAGAATCCCTAGGGTAAGCAAGAGCACATGGATTCATCAAGGGTATTTGTTTCCTCCAAAGGGTTTGAAATATTGAGGCTTTTGTGAATGTTTTTTTCCCAATGTTTTAGATCCAAGCAAAGTGTTTTGTTTTTTAGAACATGTACAATCCTAGGCTGAAAAGATAATATTTGTTGGGTTCCCACTTGGATAAATCTAGCTGCACATATTCAGTGCAGATGATTAGATGCTTGACCAAACTGGCTTCCCCTTACAATGCACTCACTTCTCGGGTCAATCAAGCATCAATACCCATGAATCTCCCATGGAATACTTTTTAGCTCTATAACAGAACCGCATGTATATGTGGGGCGGCTTCAAAGGACATGACCTTTTGCACCAACAAATAGATAGGATTTTGGCCTCTACTAAACAAGGGGTTTTAATGTGGGCATTTTTTTCATGGGGGACTATCCATTATGGTGAGAGACCATTGCTTCCCTTCTCGTCGGAATAATCCTCATGATATTGGCCTTTGTTCGAATATCCACACTTATATCCCAGGTAGAAGTCACTTGGCTTTAGTGTGTTCCTGGTTGGGTCATTCCCTTGGGTGATTACTTTTTCCCACAAGGCAGTCCCGCTAAGATAAACAAAAGCAAGCAAGCATATCCCGTAGTTTAACCGACCTTCATTGAAAAACAAAGGGAGAACACTCACAATATGCCACACTCACACTCACAAGATTGGTTCAATTTTTTAGGTACCCAAATTGAAATGTGGAGGCAATTATTTTACTCAACTTAAGATCACCAAAAGAGCTTTTGATTCTCAAGATTGTTGTGAGGCACGAGAGAAGAGCATACGTCCTTTTGATGATATTACTTTGAGTAAACAATTACAAAACAAAACAACACTTGTTCATTTTAAGTCCACAAAGAAAAAGTGAATTATTTTTATCACACCAAATCAAATGTGGGATTTGCCTTGTTCAATTCTTAAACCTTTAACAAAATCTAGTAAGTTGTTCTAAAGTTCTTTTTAAGCCCTTTGTTTGCAAAATTTGAAAAAAGAAATTGTATTCTTCTTTTTAGATCCCAAAAGGAAATTTAGTGTTCCCTAAAGCATGAAAGATAAAAAAATTCTTAAGAGAGATTGAGAATTCTCTAAGAGTGTTAAACAACACTAAAGTGTTTAAAAACACTTGGTATAAGATGAGAACAATGTCATAATGTAACCTTTCACTTTGCTTTCCTCCTTGCCCTAACCTGCAAAATGATGAAAACCAGAAGATATAGAGACAAAAAATAGATTAATAGTTCAAAAAGATGAAAACAAAAAGGCACATGTCAAAAAAAACAAATTTGAACTTTTTACTGTCACTCAAAGGCGTAACTAGCAAATGCAGCAGAGTTTAAAAAATCCAGTGGCACAAAATAGCGTCATTGACAACTGAGAGCAATGCTCTATAGTAGGATAGAGAACGCAAAGGCGGCGCTATTTCCACCTAGCTACGTAGTTTGGAAATTCAAATTTGTGGGCGGGAAGACTCTGGCGATGGAGTTTAGAGTTTGGAGCAATGCGATATAGCACCATTGAATTGGCAGCGGTGCAATTTCTTGTAGACACAAAAGTTAACAAAAGACCAAAGAAATTTTGAAAAAACATGTTGAAGTCTTTGATTTTTCCCTCCTTCTAGTGCCAAAATGTGAACCCCAATCCTATACTTGCACAAACATAGGAAACAAACACATGAGAATCAAGATTCCCCATGAAATTCATCTACAATGCTTAAAATAGGAAAAATGAAGAACAAAACATGAAAAGCAATGAAATCCTATTTAAGCATGCAAACTCTTAATCCCATGGGGGAGTTGGTGCCAATTGTGTGTAGAAATTGGCCCTTTCCCAACTCCTTTGTAAGTTTTATGATTTGATGGAGATTGATCCACTTTGTTGATGAAGAACAAGATGAGTTCTTGAGAAAACTTGCAATAACCTAGCTAAGATCTTGATGAAATGGATGGAAATGGATGTGCTTGAGGATGAAGTTTAGTATAGTAAGTTTACTCAAATTATGGATGATAGAATGAGACGGAGAGTCTCTCATTTATATATTTCCAAATTGGAAGAATGAGTGAAATTGAGCAATGTGGGATCATTCAACATCCAATGTCCAAGTGCCACTTGTCAAGATGTGAATGGTTGAAGGTTGTGCACATTTTGATCAAAGTGCCAATAAATGATATTAGGTGGAATTTAAAATTGAGGAAATGACATGAGAGAGGGAAAAAAGAATGAAATAAATGTCACTTGGCTCAATGCACAAGGACATGTAAGAGGAGTGAATGCTTTGTTGGAAGGACAAATCCACTTGGATTTGAATTCAAATTTGAAAGAATATTCCTCCTTTATTCCATGTTGAGAGAAAATAGGCAATTTAATAAATCAAAGTAATTGATTTATTGTGCAAGTTGCATTCTCTAGAGGATGTGACATAGATTAAGATTAAATTAATCATGGTTTAATTAATTTAATGAGGAATTAGGAGATTTGACAATTTAGACTTTAATTTATGAATTGATTTAAATCAAATCGAGAGGAAGGGTTTAATTAAATAAAAAAATTGATTTATTTAACTAAAGGGGATAATGTTAGATTAAATCAAATAATGTTCAATTTATTCAATTTAATAAGAGAACTTTAGGGATTTAATAATACAAGATGAATTATTTAATTAAAGAGGGATAGAGGATTAATTAAATTAAATTGATTAATTTAATCAACGAGGGAGAAAGACCTAATTAAATAAATAATGATTTATCTAATTAAGATATGAAAAAGTGATGATAAGCTGAGAGTATGATTCAGGAAGAAGTGACGTTAGTAATCGGGATCAAGTGCGTTGGTCAATTTTCCATGTCTACATTAGGTATTCAGTCCCCTTGTGGAGTGATGAAGAATATTCCTGCTTCTGACCCGTGTTGTGTGTAGGATCCACCAAAATACATTTTCCAATGATCCGCTGCACTAAGGTTGAAGATTGATTCATCGGGGAACTCTAAAACAAGTGGATTCTCTGCACATATAGGTGCTTCTGCCAGTTGATGTGTGACTGCTTATCCTTTGATAGCCTTTTGTTCTACATACTCAGTGTCATGCTCCATCAGGATCATGACCCACTTCATCGTTCTTCCTGTGAAAGTGACTTTGGAAAGCAAATACTTGAGCGGATCTATTTTGCAATAAAATGATCTAATGTGCTAGCATGTAATGTCTGAATTTTTTTGCTCAAACATGATTTCTAGGTAAGCTTTCTCAATGGGTGTATATTTTATCTCATGTCCCACCATGGTCATGTTGATGTAATAGATAGCCCTCTCCTTCCCGTTTTCATCGTGTTGTGCTAAGAGAGCGCCAAGGGCTGCTATTGTTGTGGATATGTATAAGATCAAGGGTTTTCCTAGAATTGGTGGCATAAGGACTGGTGATGTGAGTAAGTAATCCTTGATCTTGTTGAATGCTTGGTCACATTTCTCATCCCATTTGTATGCTAACCCCTTGTGGAGTAAATGAGAATATGGGATTTCCTTGTCTACTAGTTGCACTATGAATCGATAGATGGATTGGAGTCTTCCCTGTAGGCCTCTTAGCTATTTCAATGTCCTGGGTGCCTCCATTTTGAGGATGGATTTGAATTTGGCAGGCTCTACCTCAATTCCTCTCATGGATACGATGTACCCTAGGAGCTTGCTTGATTGTACTTCGAAAACACACTTGTTTGGATTAAGTCAGACCTTGTACTTTTCTAGTCTGTCAAAGATGGAGCTCAAGACTGGTATGTGGTCTCGTCATTTCTTTGATTTAGCTAGTATGTCATCCACATAATCCTCCATATTTTTATGGATTATATCATGAAATATGAGTGTAATGACTCTTTGGTAGGTTTCTCTTACATTTTTTTACTTGAATGGCATCATATTCCAGAAATATGTCCCCCATGAACAAGTTAAAGTTGTCTTGTGTTGGTATTCCTTAGCTATCATGATCTGATTATATCTTGAGAATCCATCCGTTAGTGATAGCATCTTGTGTTTGGCCATCATATCCATGATCATGTCAATTTTTGGGAGAGGGAAGTCATCCTTAGGACATGCTTTGTTTAGATCTCGAAAGTCTGTGCAAATGCGAATGCCCCCAGTGGGCTTTAAAATAAGATCAAGGTTTGAGACCTACTCTGGATAATCAATTGGCCATATTTATCCTACATCTAGGAGCTTTTGTAATTCCATTTTGACCAACAATGCTATTTGGGGGTGCATTTTCCTCAGCTTTTGTCTCACTGGCTTTGCTTCGGTCTATACAGCTAGGTGATGAACCACAACCTCCGGATCAAGCCCCGACATATCAACATAGGTTCATGCGAATTTTATCTTTATTTCCTTTAGGAATGCAACAAGGAGTTCTTTTTCTTCTGTGAGAAGTGAATCGACATAGAATATTATATGTGGTAGTTCTTCTATTCCCAAATTAACTGGATTGCACTGTTCTGCCAGAACCACTGACTTCTCTTGATGGATAGCATTGAGAGGAAGATTGAATCCTTCATCCTTCGGTGCCTCAGAGAGGTTTTCACCATTGTATGTGTCCTTTATTTTTATTTTTTTTGGGTCAGAGAATGCCAATGTGTAGTTTTCACTCAAAGACCTAGAGATTATTCTCAATTTTTCACTTTTGCAACTGAAGGATTCAATCATTTCCCCGTCATAGGCTTATCTATCTAGTATGATTTGAACCTAGCTTTGTGATCTCCATATGGCACTGTATCCCGCAATCCCATCAATTCTAAGAGTGCCTCATCATTTTTGAATGTGTCCAAAATTGGAGGTCCAATTTGGTTGTAATCGATGAGTTGGGGATAGATTAGGTTTATTTCATGGGTTTGATGGTCTGACTCAAAAGATAGGTTGTTTATCATGAATAGGGAGGAGTCTTCAAAAAGCATAGGCAAGTCGGTTATGGTATCCTCATCACTACTACACACATCAGTTATGTCAAAGGTAAAGTTGTCTATTACTTGACCTGTGGATATGGGTAATTGAAGGGTGATTGACGATAACTGAGGGGGAGTTTTGACTTCTTTAATGGGGGGACTTCTACCATGTATTGTTATACTCAGAGGGATACATCCAAGGCCAATATTTTTCATGCACTTCTCAACAATGATAGGTTCCAATTGGTTGATATTGTTTTTTCCAAGACTTTCATTCCTATTATAGCCCATTCCCAATATTAATCGAAGTCCTCTATTAGCATCATCCATAAGAAGGGTCAGTGCAGGTCTTTCATCTTGATAGAGGAGACTGGATATGTCTCTCTCATCCACCACTTCTTGGCCTAGATTCCCCAACTTCTGAATTGGGAGGGATCCTCTTTGAAGGTTTGAGTTGTTGTATTGGTGTGTTGCAGTTGTCCATGGGATCTAGGGGATTGAGGTAACTCCCCTACCACAAAGGCTCCCTTCTTCATTTTGTAATCCCCCACTGATAGAGGAATTTCATCAAAATTTTGACGAAATTTGAAACACAAAATTTCGACTCTGCCAACGATGTTGTGTCAAAATTTCGACTATTCAAATTTCGTCAAAATTTTGATGAAATTCTTTTGACAAAAGGGCGTCGAAATTTCAACGAACTTTCATCGGAAATTGAGTCAAAATGTATCAGTGCCCACACCTATTATCTTGGATAATGACCTTGATTTCATATATATCAGGAATGGCATGTGTCTTTGTCCCAGAAGTGGAGGCAATGTTAGTTGGGTCTATATACGGAGTTGAAGGGCCTTCATCATTCTTTGGGACTTGGGGGATTTTATAGTATTTTTCTTCCAGGTTTTTGCAATAAGCAAAGGGCTCAGGATCACTGTAGATTGTGATCTCTTGATTTTGATATGAGAACTTAATGCACTGATGGAAGATTGATGCAACTGCTTTCATCCCATGGATCCATAAATGTCCTAGGAGGATGTTATAAGGTAGATCAAGGTCCAAGGCCTGGCAGGTGGTTTCCATAATGGTCAGCCCTACTTGAATAGGGAGTTGGATAGTGCCCTGAGACACTCTTTCTTGGTCATTATATGCTCTGATTGTGATTCCCTTTCCCTTTTCAATGGAGTCCTTAGAGAATCCCAGATTCTTTGTGAGCTTGAGGGAACAGATGTTTAGACTTGCACCCCCATCCACCAAGACCCTTTTGACTTTGTTTTTATGAACCAAGACCTCAAGGTGGAGTGCGTGATTGTGAGATGGTTGGGTGGGGAATTCCTAATTAGAAAATGTGAGGAGATTTGGGGTGGTAATGTTTACGACCATAGATTGGAATTTTTCAGTATCAAGATTGGAAGAGATGGTACATGAATCCAATGCTTCCTTAAGGATTTCTCTATGGGTGGAAGAGAAATTTAGTAACTCCATGATGGAGATATGAGCGGGAGCTATTTTCAACTGGTTCAAGACATTATAGCCATTAGGAGTGGATTTTTCATTTGAGGTGGATACCCTAGGTGGTTGTGATGACTCAACAATGGTGATTTTTCTGCCGCATGTGGTAGTTTTTTTGCCGCGTGTGGTGACTCCACAATTAGCTTTGGCTCCTTTGATGTTAAAAACAGTGACCCATTTTTCTAGAGATGTGACAACTTGATTGTACACATGGTTCAAATTTCCATACTTTTATTCTCCTTTGTTATGATCTGACGTTAAATTCATGTATATCTTAAGGTCTTGATTTCCAGCTAGTTGTTCCACACTTATGATCTTGTCATCGATGAGGCCTTGGATTATATTTTTTAACTTCATGCAATTGGTTGTTGTGTGCCCCTTGATTTTATGATAATCACAAAGGTAGTTTTCCTTATACCATGGTGGTTTCACTTGGGGTTCTTGATAATTCTAATAAGTAGTGATCTTGATGAGATTCTCATTTACCAATTTCTTCATGACATATTTGACTGATTCCCTAAGGGCTCTGAACTTTCTCTTGGGGGGATATTTGTTTCACAGAGGTGGTCCCCCTTGATTATTCAGATTTTTGATTTGATTATTGGGTGGTTGTTGTGATACTACATTGGTTTGTGTGTTGTTGTGATTGTTGTTTTGTGGTTGCTGATATGTTTAGGTGTTTTGTTTTAAAGCATTGATTACAACCTTGGCATCAACCATGTCATCATTAGTGACATTACTATTTTTCACCCACGTGCAAGGTTTTTCATTATAGATAGTGGAAGGGTGGTTGTCTTGATGTTCTGGATATGTGGGTGTCCCCACTTATGCAATAAGGACCCATTTGATATTGAGCGCCTTGGGAATCAATTGGTCGTAAGTGGTGATACACTGCATTTTTAGATGGAATGCCAAGGTTTTTTCAAGATTGGAAATGATGGTGCAAATGTTTTGCTCCTCCGACATTGCCCACTTGCTCCTATTGGCCTTGGATCACCATCATTGTAGGAAGGAAGTGAATGATTCCCCCTTACCTTGTTTGAGAGCAGATAGTTCCTCTAGACTAAAATCCATGCCAATGTTGAATGCATAATTCTTTATGAATGCGTCTACGATCTCTTGGAATGTTTTGATGCTAGTAGGAAAGTGAGAGAACTATTCCATGGAAGGGCCAACCAAGCTTCGAGGAAATAGGTGCATTAGATATGTATCGTTATATGCAACTCCCATACAATGTACTTGGAATTCCCTGATGTAATCCTCAGGGTTTCCCAGCCCATGATATTTTTCAAATTTAGGGATTTCAAAACCCTTTGGTAATGGTACCATTTCCAGGCTCCTGTCAAAAGGATAAGGGCACAGATTGCTTGGTGTCATTATTTTCCCTAATTGGAGATCGATCACTTGTTGCGAGAGCAATTTGATTTGTGTTGTTATGTCATCTTGTCGATTAGAGGGTGGAGTGAATGTGTTCTGAAGTGGTTGAGGTGTTTGAGTGATAGGTGGAGTGTTAGATATGTTGGTTAGAGTTTTTTTCAAGCTCTATTGTGTGATTAAGGCTTCTTGATACACCTACATTTGTTGTTGTGCCACCAATGCTTATTGTTGGTCTTTATGTTGTTGTTCCAACAAAGCTTGTTGTTAGGCTTATTTTTTTTGTGCCAACAAAGATTTTTGTTGGGATTTCTATTGAGATGCTTGTTGATATGCTTGTTGATGAGTTTCTTGCAATTGTGCCTAGTATTGAGCTTGTGCTTGCACTTGTTGAGCTTGATATTGGGCTTGAGCTTGAGCCTAGGCTTGTTGGGTTGCCTGTGCAGCCTGGGTAGCCTGTGCGTCTTGTGTGGCTTGAGTTACTTGTTGTTGTTGCAACAAATCTTGAGCTTGGGCAGCCCAGTGTGCTTGTTGTACTGCTAATTGTGCTTGTGCTTGTTGGGCAGCTAGCTGTGTAGCTTATTTATTTTAATTTTTTTGAAATGCCTTTTGATAGCCGGCTTGTTGAGCTACTTGCAATGCAATTCTAATTGAGTTTTTCATGTTGGGTTTTGGTGGTGGTGGTCGTAGATTAGGAACAATGTTCATTGTTGTGATGGGGGGTATCATTGTATTGATAATTGGGATTTCTGTAGTTGATGGTGCGATTGACATGCTTAGTCCTTAGGAGACCATGTTTTAAGATACTTGGGGGATGGTAGATGATGTTTTCATTACTAGGGTTACTTGAATGGTTGCCACCTGTTGTTGCGATATCGATGGCAAGATGTTTTGATTTATGATTGGAGGGTTGGTCGTATTTTTTTGATTGATGGTTGGTAAAGGGGGAAACCCAAGGGGTGGTGTGGATGTTAACGGTGAAGGTAGAAATGGTGGGAAAATGGGTGGTGTATTCCCTTGGAGAAATTATGATGATGATGATGATGAGGGATCAAAAATTCCCCCTACTCCAAATATTCCACCTTCTCCTTGTAAGGTCATGGGGAGAGAGGTTTGAGTGTTGAGAGGATATGTTGGTGTTGCATGAAAAGAGGTTCGATGGGTAGGATCATGGAATGAAAGCAGAACATATGGGTGTAATGGATTCAATAGGACGGATTGACCCAATATGGTGTTTGCATCCAAATCTTGGTTCTTCACAAGGGGATGTGTTTGAAGTACATGAAGCAATGAGCTTCCCTTGTTGACAATCGGTTGATTCAGAGCAATGGATGATGTGATTTGTGGGATGCTTTGAGTGATGTTTTGAAATGGAGGTGTGGATGAGATTGGGGGCATGATCACAAGAGGCCTTTCCACAATAGTGCTCACATCATAATCGAAAGGGAGTCTAGCCCCTTCTTTTGCCAATTCAAGCATGTATTGGGAGGGATTGAGCCTCATCATGGTATTGACAATTTTGTGAGTTTTGAGATTTTAAACCATTTCAAGGATTTCATCTTGTGTCATCCCTAAGACATTATCTGTGATGTCCTCCAGTTGAACTTCCTCTTGAGGATTTTGTGATGATATAGGAATATTGGTTAGGGGATTGCTTGATCTAATGGGATTCTAGGAGCGGTTTAGCTTAAGTCACTCAAAGTGGATGTTTCTTTGCTGGTTTCCATGTTCTTCTTGTGTTGCGATATAGTTTGCACCATAAAATAGGGATCATTTTTTCAAGAATATGTGAGATGAACCTCTGATTCTTCAGATTGATCTAACTTTAGGCACAAAAAGAGAAAAGCTAGGATGATTAAGGATCAAAGTGTGATGATGAGACAAATTTAAGATGGATGATGTGAATGATTGAACTCTTTAGAAATCTTGAGGGAGATACTAGACTTTGGGACTTTTCAGATTTTGATTTGATTTGATTTTGGTTTGATTTGATCTTGACTTTGGCTTGATTGGATTTTGATTTGGATAGTGAACTCATATATTCTAAGAGGTTGGATGTTGTCCTAAAGTAGACTTGTACAAAAGATGGTAATTTGACTAAGTGTGTAAAGAAAGATTCATCTATACACCCCTAGCCAAACAAGATGATTTTGGTTTGATTTGATTTTTTGGATTTCGGATTATGAGCTTATAAACCCCAAGATGTTGGATGTTATCAAGGGGAAGACTTGTTCAAAAGGATTGATAATTTGACTATATATGTGGAGAAGGATTCATCTACACACATCTAATCAAACAAGATGATTTGGATTTGCCAAAATCCTAGCGTGAAAATATTTTTTCAAGATTCCCAAGAGTTGGTGGTGAGATTTTTTTTATTGATGCTTAAGGGGTGGATGAGAATGATGAATTTTATCCTAGATTAGACCTAGATAGAACTCCTTTCTACAAGACCTTGATATTGAAGAACATGCTTGGTACTCCCTATGTTAGAAAAGAAAACTTTTGAAAGAGACTTGGATTTTGTTGGCAATAAAATTCATACAAATTAGGATTGTTCTTTGATGCACGTTTGTAAAATTTGAAGGTCAATATTTCTCTAAATTCGTAAAGCATAGACAAACGTTTCTTGTGAACCTTTTGCTTAAGACCTTTAGACTTTGCTTTTTGGATTTTGATCTTTCAGGAAATCATTTGGAAGAGCACATGTGTGGGATTCAATTATTTCTTATATTTTCTTATTGACTTCCTTTTATCACAAACAATTCTTGATGAGGTTTTCAAGTTAAATGTCTAGTGTCCTAACTTCTTCTCATCCCACAAAGTCCATTATGTAGGAATCAAGGAAATCAAGGCAAAAGTTTCCTAATGTGGACTTTAGTGAGAAAAAATTATGATATAAATCTAACTACTTAGAAGCCTCTAAGGATGAAATCCCTAGGGCAAGCAAGAGCACTTGGATTTGTTAAACGTATTTGTTCCCCCTAAAGGGTTTGAAATTTTGAAGATTTGGTGAATGTTTGTTTTCAAGCATTTTAGATCCAAGCAAAGTATTTTGGTTCCAAAGTAATGCACAATCCTAGGATAAAATGAGGCAATATTTATTGAGTTCCCACTTGGATCCAGCTATGCTTACCCTTAGTGGATGATTATATGCTTGACCACATAGGCTCCCCCTTACAGTGCACTCGCTTCTCGGGTCAGCCAAGCATCAGTAGCCATGAAACTCCCATGGCATACTTCTCATATCTACCAAGAGTCATAAAAATGTGGGACGGCTTTAGAAGGATCGTTCTTGCATCAACAAATAAATATAAGGATTTGGGCCTTCTAAACAAATGGTTTTAATATTGTCATTTCATTCATGGGGGATCATCCATATGGTAAGAGACCATTTTTTCCCTTATTGTCAAAACAATCCTCATGACACTTGAACTTTCCTCAAGTACCCACAATTATATACTAGTTGGAAGTCGCTTGGCTTTAGCGTGTTACCGGTTGGGTCGTTCCCTTGGGGTGAGTACTTTTTCCCACCAAGGCAGGCCCTCTAAGGATTAAACAAAAGTAAGTAAGTACATCCAAAGTTTGATCAATCTTTGTTGAAAAATAAAGAGAGAAAACTCATGATATACTCCACTCACACTAGCAAGATTTTGTTCAATTTTAGGAATCCAAATTGAAATGTGGAGGTCATCACTTATACAACTTAATATCTCAAAAAAGGCTTTTGATTCTCAAGATCGCCATGAGGCGTGAGAGAAGTGTATATGTCTTTTTAAGGAATATTAACTTGTGGAAGAGATTACAAGACAAAGAGTACAAATGTTCATTTTAAACCATAAAGAAATGATATGAATTCTTTTTAAGCACCAACTTTGAAGTGTGAGATTTGTTTGTTCATTTATTAAGTCCAAAACAAAATCTAGTAAGTTTTTCTATGGTTCTTTTTAATCCCTTTGTTTTGTTCTTTTTAAGCCCAAACATAATATATTGAGTCCTAAAAAGTAAGAAGATAATAAATCCTTAGAAAAGGGATTATAATTTATCCCCTAAGTTTTAAAAAAACTTGATACAATGAGATGATGATGTCATAAAGAACTCTTGGTCTTTGTATCCTTTCTTCACTTTTGATCAAGCCAACCTACAAATAATAGTTAATACTGCAAAATAGAGGCCAAAAACCAGTTAGAAGTCAAAAACAACCAAAGTGAAAAAATAACATGTTGAAAATAATCTAGAATCTACCTTTTACCCAACTCCAGCGACGCAATCCGCAATTGCGACGCAGTTTGAGAAAGTCAGTGATACTATATAGCACCACTGGGACTGATAGCGACGCTTTGCACAAAAATAGTGACCATGATTGCGGCGCTATTTGAACCAATGGCGGAGATTGGAATTTGAATGTCCACCGTTGGAGTTTAAAATTCATTTTTTTTGGGTAGGAAGACTTCAATAGCGCATTTTGAAGTTTTTAGCATTGCTATATTGTGTCGCTAGACTGATAGTGATGGAGTTTCCTATAGACACAAATCTTAACAAAAGATCACATAATTTTTGAAAAAACGTGTTAGTTTTCTCCATATTCTCCCTCCTTCGAGCGCCAAAATGTGAATGGTGAATCTATACCTACACAAACACAAAAGAACAAACATATAATTAGCTCATTATGCAAGTTAGATCAACATTCCCCATGAAATTATTTTGAAGCATGAAACAAGAAATGAAATCAAGAACACAATAACAAAGCTATCAAATCTTATTCTAATGAACAAACTCTCAATCCCATGGGGGAATTGGTGTCATTTTGATGTGGAAAATGGCCCTTTCCCAATTCCTTGATGTAAAGTGATTATCTTTGGTGATGATCATGCTTCCTTGATGAAATTTTCTAATAACCTAGCTAAATTGGTTGCAAAATATGAAATGCTTATGAACTCAAATGCTAAATGCCTATAGTGATTGTGCTCTTAGTTGATGGATCCTAGATTCAAATGAGAGCCTCCTATAAATAGAAGAGAATGATGGAGGAAGAGGAAAAATGGATGAATGTGGGACAAAAGACCAACCAATGAGAGAAGGAAACTTGTCCACATGTGATTGGAGGAGGAATGAGCACATTTTGATGAATGTGCAAATAAATATGGTTAGGTGGAATTTGAAATTTTTGAAATGAAAAGTTGGAGGGAGGGAGGAATGAAGTAAATGCCACTTGGCTCAAGGAAAAGGACATGTAAGAGGCCTTTAATTCCTTGTTGGATCTACTCATCCCTTTTGGAGGGATTTTTGAATTTGACAAATATTCCCTCATTTATGCCAAGTTGAGAGAAAATAGAAGAATTAATAAATCAAATAAAATGATTTATCGTGCAAGTTGCAAAATCTAGAGGATTTGATGGATTAGGATTAGCATTAATCAAGATTTGATTAATTTAGATGAAAATTAGCTGATTTGACAATTTGACTTAGATTTTGGATTAATTTAAATCAAAGTTGAGAGGAATAATGGATTTAGATTTAATTAAATAAAGTCTGATTAATTTAATTGAAGAGGGTGGTGTTAGATTAAATCAAATAAAGGTTAATTTATTTAATTTAAAGGATATGACACTAGATAGTAATTAAATAAAGTGAATTATTTAATTTTAAGATTAATTAAACAAAATGATTTATTTAATTAATAGGAGATGATGACTTAATTAGATAAATTTTATTTATTTAATTAAGAGCTGAAATATGATGGATTTAATCGAATAAATATTATCTCATTAAATTGATTAGTAAAGGAAATGATTCAGGATGAACTGGTGTTAGTAAGATCAGGATCAGGTGTATAGAATAAAACTGTATATTGTTCATGTCTACACCATCAATATTTCAAAGAATCTAGTGATGTATGCTAGCACAAAGTATGTATCTATCGTATATCACTTCTTAAGAGAGATAGTTGCTAATCAAGAAGTAAGGTTGGATTATATGCCCACAAAGGATCAAATTGTAGACATCTTCACAAAGGCACTTTCAAAGGACACCTTTTATTATATCAAATAGAAGTTAGGGGTTGTTTCCCCTCCTTCTAACTAGATCCATTTTTGGTGCATCTATCTAGGGGGGGTGATTCAACACATTTTTATCCCTAGATTGATGAAGGATACCCCTCAGGGGGACCAAGAAGAAGAATGTTGAAGGGTATACAGATAGGGGGAGCTTGTATACTTTGGAAGGCTTGGCTAAAACCTAGTGGCCCTTTGTCCTTGATGTCAAAGGGGGAGAGATAAAGCAAAGATAGAGCAAGGGGGATACAGTGCAAATCTCATCGGTGTTGCTCTCATTGGTGTTGCCATCAATTCCAAAGAGAGATTATCTCAAGTATATTGCAGGTGTTGTCATTGGTGTCAATAATGTGGAGTTTTGTAGTTGCCATTTATGTTTTAGGTGTTGTCATTGATATCAAACTATATCAAGATTATTGATGATGTTGTCTCTATTGTTAGCAAGGTGGTAGTATGTGGTTGGTTGAATATGTTGCAATCAAGATGAATATGTATAATGTATGAAGTTTGATATCATGGGTTTCTTTCTATTATTCATGTGTGTGTGTGTATGATTATGTGGATGTTGTATTCATTGTTTCATTAATGTAATTTGCATAGAAAAATATATTTCAGTTAGTGGCTCAGGAAGGTTCTTAGAAAAAGGCTTTGGATAATGTTTTGCATTCATCCACATCTTAAGTTATGGTCCTCCAGTTCGAGTAATACATAAAATGGAGTATGAAGTGTATATTTCCCCATTTTTAGATCATTTATGTTACCATAAAAAAATTCCTAAGTAAGAATTGTGGTGACTATATTGTTGCAGTCAGGGAAGGTTGTGAGAATTTTTTTGCATTTCTCCATAGTTGTTGTTGAGGTCTCATGGTTTGGAGAGAGTTATAATAATGTTCATATATTGTCTCTTCTAGAGTTTCAATTTCTATAGTGTACCACAAGTGGAGCTATCAAAATTATATCTCAAAACTATGTTGTTTGGGTTTGCAATAGATACTGATTTGGTGTTTATTTGCTTCTGCCAACATAATGTTGCATAAAGCTATGAGAGAAGGGCATGGGAATATTCTTGATCATTTGATTCTCATAATGTGATCCATGTGATGCTAATTTACTGTTCCAATATCACTTGTGGTCTATAAATTAATATTTCAACGGTTGAGTGTTTTTCAGGCTGACTTAGTGTTCTAAGTTTCTTGCACCAAGTTTTTGTGGTGTGTGCCAACATAGGGATGCATGCGAATTTAAAATAGTTCTTGATTATCTCCTGCACACTAGTATAGAAACAAAAATATATGATTAAAAAACTAATAAAAATTACATATAAATGACTAAACATGGTCACGTGACCATTAGCAGTTTAGTACCAGCCATTTATAACATGACCGAATTGATGACTAAACCATTTTTAGTCATTTACTGGTTTTTTTGATTGATTGACTTGGTAGTATATTTAGTCATTAATTTAGTCATTGATTGTTCTAAACTAGTCACTTATTTAGTCAGTTTTGATTCACTGATATATTTAGTCATTGATTGTTGTCAACCGATCACTTATTTAGTCATTTTTATTCACTGATTTTTGTCCATTGGTAGTGTATTTAGTTATTAATTTTAATCATCATTTTGATCAAGTTAGTAGTTTATTTAATTGTTTTTGTTCACTATTTTTTGTCAACTAGTAGTATATTGATACACTGTTTATTAATTGCATAATCATTATATTTAGTCATATTTATTCACTACTCTATCAATTGATAGTATATTTAGTCAATTGGTAGTTTATTTAATTATTATTTTCACTGATTTCTACCTAAAAGTGTTGGAAATGAAACAATACTTTTGAGGTTTAAACATAAAACACAGAAAAACATAATCAATCATTCATTTGCACATAATGAAACGGCTATTAAGAAGGAAAAATACTAAAATTTTATTGAGAAAAGGTGTTCTTACAATAGATACAAGAATTAAATATGTGTCTTTTCTTTGAAAAATGTGTTACAAAGTGTGTTTCATAGTGCCATGACTAAGAAAACTAAGTTATAATGCTCTATTTTTTGTTTATACAGCTCCAAAACATGAAATAACTACTTGAGAAATGAAGCCTAAGGGTCCTATATCCCATCCCATACATGAAGCCCAAGGGTCCTATGTACATCTTGACTTCACTCACAAGCTGCTCTAAAATTATGTCAACAATTGAAGTCAATTCCTAGAATAAACAAAGACAAAACAAGAACTGTTAGCTTAATATAAACCTTATGGAAATTGAAAAATAGCTTTGGAGATTTTATACATAACCTTTTTCTTACATTCTTCAATAAGTGGTTCAATGTGAAGGAGAGAATGAGTAAAAAGAATAAGACCTTTGATGAAGTCCTTAGGACAATCATCATCAAGCAACTAACCAACAACTAAAGGAGCATTATCAATTTAGTAAAAAAATAATCAATTTCAAAGACCATCAAAATTTATAATGTTAAGTACTAAGAACATAATATGCTCATATTCTAAGTGCACCTTTAGCAACATCATAGCCATAATCAAGATTCTCTTGTTCCATTAGTTTTCCCACTACAACAACACCCTTGACACCAGCATTCGAAGAAATTATATGTATAGGAGACTACAACAAATAGAAAAAATGAATTATTAAACACTAAGATAAAGCCTATTTCTAGACATAAACAAAATAAATTCTAGGTTTGTAATTTATACCTTCAATGCATTCTAAATTATCTGAACTCCAATCTTCTGGTCAAAGTTGGCTATAGGAATTGTATCAAGCTCTTTTGTTGCATAGATAAGAGCAATACCACCACCTGGAATGTATCTTCTAGTAAGAACAGAGCTATAACCTTCCTAACAAAAATATTACCATCTCTAATGCTTTAATGAAATCTACATATTTGTTTACTTGGTAAAATGCCCTTCTTTACTGTTGCCTTCGTTGCATTCAATGAATCAATGACTCTATCTTTTTTCTCTCCAATTGAAAGCTCACTATATTTTCCAATCTAAATTAAATAAAAAAGACCATCAAAAAATCTAGATACAATGTATCATCCTAATTTGAATATATTAAAAATTATCTTTAGACAATTGATCATAGTTTGATTATAGGTTAAACCTTATGAACAACTCCTCCTGATAGCTTTTCCAACCTCTCTTGGAGCTTTTCTTTGTCATAATCAAATGTTCTTGCTTCAATATTAGTGAAAATCTATGACCAAATATTTTGTCAGTCATGCCAAGCATACCAAAACAAATCTTTAATCAGCTCTATTGTCACCAAGCACTATATTCTTGCAAAAATATTATCATACTTCACTCTAATAAAACTCACTTGCTCACATATCTCTTCAATTGATTTTTTGTCACCACCTCCATCAAGAATTAAAGTATCATCCTTAGAGATAGTCACCTAGAATAAAGAATAACTAATCTTATCATACAAAAAAAGTTAAAATGACAAAAATAATTTGAGTAACAACACAACAAAAACCTTGTCCATGGATGACAACAACATTATATGACTATATATAAGGATACTTCTATGTTTACCCACCTTCTAAGCTATTCCAAGCATGCCAAATTCTACTTTGTCAAGATTCATACCAAGATCCTCTAATATGACCTAAAAATAGCTATCGTCAATAAATAATTTTCCTTGAGAAGTGGAGAAAATAAAATGGAAAAATAAATGCAAACTAACTCAATTGAGAAACAAATTTGGTTCAATAGGTGTCACATGAAGAATCCAAACTTGCATAACAAACAAGAAACTCCAAATCCAAAAAAGAGAGTAGATGTTGGATAAGACAACTGAGAGGGGGGGTGAATCAGTTGTCATAGATTATAACCTTAAATTCAATTACTGAAACTATCACATAAACTGATTAATTGATTAACCATAAAATTCCAATGCACAGAACATAATAACACTAGATTTATGTGGAAAACCCAATGAGGGAAAACCACAGTGAGGATTAACTCACACTATAGAGAATATCAAAATCGATTACAAAAGGCTCACTATCTAGAATAAGGCTCACTACCTAGAATAAGGCTCACTGCTTGGAATAAGGCTCATTGCCAAAGATAAGGACTCATTGTCTAGACTCACTTTCCACAAGGCTACAAGCTAAAGGGATCACTGCAAAAAAGATACATAGAAGACAAATAAGATGTGTTATAGAGAGTCAACAATCCTTATGCAACAAAGGATTCCACCACAATTACTGATCAACTTGCATGAATGATAGAGTTCACCTTCTGATCACTACATCTGGAAACTCGGTATTAAGCTTCGCACTAATCAACCACACACATAACTCACACAATTTTAGAATAGCATCAAAGTTGCATTTTTTCTTTCACTTATCTTCCTTCTTTTCTTATGTATAGTTTTCATTGCTAGCACATTTTGTATTTATACCATCTCCAACTTTGAAAAAATACAAAGTCATCCATCCAACTTCAAATTCAAATTAGGTCGGCACCAAACATCCTAGGGTGGAATTAGAATGAGGATGACCCAAACTCACTCTTCACCAAGACCCATAATAGATCCAACATGCTTCATCAACTTTGAAGATAGTGCTTGATACACGTTGGCCAAACTAATTTAAAACACATAGATCAATTAAGCTCTATACTTCCAAATGTTGAAACCATCTTCAATAGAACCAGGGTAACACAACTCTAGAACTGCAAAGAGAAATCCATACCAACAACAATTCTCACGGACCTCAGCTAGAACACATAAAACATAGTTCACAAGTATCATACCAACATCCTCAATAGTTGAATACCTTTAATCTTATTTTAATACAATTTTCTCAATATTCTCAACATGTACAGTCAACAACAACTAGTAGATAACTAGCTGATCGATTGAAATCAATTAATACACTTTCATTCATCTTTTCGTTCTTGCAACAATCTCCCCCTTTTTCATTGATGGCAACACATGATGTGAAAAACCATCAAAGACACACAATACTTCTCAAGATTTTTCATTTTGCTTCTCCCCCTTAGAAGATCATCTTCTTCATTACCTACTTTCTCTTATTAGCTTTCTTTCCTTTTCACATGCTTTCTCTCTCTTTTTTTCACATGCTCTCTCTTTCCCTTTTTCACATTCTCTCTCTCTTTCCCTTTGAAATAAATGGCAAAGGAAAAATATATGTTCATTGAAACTTCCTTTGACATGAAAACATAATACTCATAATGAAAATAGTTAAAACTACTTTCTCCCCTTGAGAGGTAGCCACCAAAAACATTAGTCCAAAAATATAGAACCATGAATTTACTGGACTGATGCATCTCCAAATGAATCTTAGTTTGTAAAAGGAGGGGAAATAACCCCTAGCAAATCCTAGAGATACTCAAAAGTATCTTTAGGAATACCCTTTGTAAATATATCTGCAATCTGATCCTTTGTCGAAACATAATCAAGCTTGACTTCATTCTCCATGACCATCTCTCTCAAGAAATGATACCTAATAGATATATGCTTCATTCTCAAGTGCATTACATGATTCTTTGAAATGTTAATTACGCTTGTATTATCATACAAGATAGAAATAGGATCATCATACAACACGGTGATCTCCTTCAATGTTTGTTTCATCCATAAAACTTGTGTACAACAAGATGTGGCAACAATATACACAACTTCAGTAGTAGACAAAGAGATTGAATCTTGCTTCTTACTCAACCATGCCACCAATCTACATCCAAGAAAGAATGCACCACCACTAGTACTCTTTCTATCATCTATACTTCTAGCCCAATCTACATTTGTATAGGCACTAAGTGTAAAGTCAGTATCTTTAGGATACCATAATCCATAATTTGGAGTTACTTTCAAATATCTGAATATTCTTTTAATTGTAGTAACATGTGTTTCCTTCTAATCTTCTTGGAATCTAGCTACAAGACAAACAACATGCATAATATTTAGTCTAGTAGCAATCAAATACAGTAGTCCACTAATCATAGATATATACTTGCTCTGATAAGCCTTAGGTGAATCATCATCTTTACCCAACTTGCAACTAGTCACCATAGGAGTACTTATTAGTTTGGAACCGTCCATCCCAAATATTTTCAACATCTCTTTCACATACTTAGGTTGTGAAATGAAAATTCCTTTCTCTGATTGATTGATTTGTAGCCCAAGAAAGAAATTCATCTCACCAAACATAGACATTTCAAATTCTTTTTGCATCTCTTCTACAAACATCTTGCACATCTTTTCATTTCCTCAAAATATAATGTCATCGACATATACAACTACAAACAAGATTTTATCATTTTTCAGTCTTGAAATATAAATTAATGCCTATCGTACCTTTGTTAAATATTTGTTGACTCAAATACTTATTCAGCCTTGCATACCAGGCTCTAGGATCTTGCTTCAATACATATAAATCTTTCTTCAATATGCACATCATATCTAGTTGATCTATTAACTGAAATCCTTCTGGTTGTTCCATGTAGACCTCTTCTTCTAGTTCACCATTCAAAAATGTTGACTTGGAATCCATCTGATAGATTTTGAAATATTTATAAGTAGCCAATGCCAAGAACATCCTTATAGCTTCCATTGTTACTATTGGGGAAAATTCTCCTGAAAATCTATACCTTCCACTTGTGAGTAGCCTTTACACACAAGCCTTGCTTTATTTTTGACAACTTTCCCATTCTTATTCAACTTATTTTTGAATACCCATTTTGATCTATTGATATTTTTGTCTATTGGTCTTGGGAGCAATTCCCAAGTTTGATTCTTCTCAATCTAAAAAATTTATTCTTTCATTGCTTCCTTCCAATGTTCATCCTTAGAGGCTTCACTTACTGACTTCAGCTCAATCTTAGAGAATAAGCATAAATTTACTTCAGCATCAGCTTTTCTTCTAGTTAACACACCTTTTGTCTTGTCTCCAATAATTTGACTTTCTGAATGATTCTTCTATACATATTTTGGTATCCTAGGGGACATCATCAAAGTATCTTCTTCACTTTCATTATGTTCATTACGCTTCTCTTGCTCATCTTCATCATGTTCTTCCATAATTTCTTTTATTCTTGCATTGTCATGTTCATCAAACACATACCCATTGATATCAATAGAATTCTTCATTGTTTCATCAACCTTCACATTTTAGCTTTCTACAATTTTCCTCAATATTTTGTTGAAACATTTGTATTCCTTGCTTTTAGTAGAGTATTTAAGAAATATTCCTTCATCACTTCTTGCATCAAACTTACCCAAAGTTTCCTCATCTCTTTTGATATAGAATTTTCTTCTGAATACCTTGAAATATTTAACTTTAGGAATTCTTTCATGCCATAGCTCATAGGGAGTCTTTGTACTATTTTATCTTTCCTAAACTCGATTGAATACATATACAACAGTATAAATAGCTTATTTCAGTAAAATTTTGGTAATCCAGCTTCAGTGATCATTGACCTAGCAACTTCTTGAACTGTTCCATTTTTCCTTTCAACAACTCCATTTTGTTGAGGGGTTCTCAAAGCAGATAGTTGTCTCTTTATACCATTCACTTCACAAAACATATTGAACTCATAGGAGGTGAATTCTCCACCTCTATCAGATCTCAAGCATTTTATCTTCAAATTCACTTCATTTTCAACCATAGCCTTGAATGCCTTTAATCTATCTAATGCAACTCATTTCTCTCTTGAAATGTAACCCATGCATATCTAGAATAATCATCAATTAAAAGCATAAAGTACCTTTCACCAAGTAGACTTCGCACTCTCATTGGACCACAAAGATCTATATGAATCAAATCCAATAATCTAGTAGTAGATTGTTCTCTTGATCTGTAATGATTTCTTGTTTGCTTCCCAAACTAGAAATTCCTCCAGATAGCATTTACAAGATTTTTAATTCTCGATAGATCTCTCATGGCCTGAACAGAACTAATCCTTGCTAAGTTATCAAAATCTATGTGACAAATTCTCCTATTCCATAACCAATTTTCATTTATTTGAGTTATAAAACATCGTCCATCAGTACCTTTAAGTTGATAAATATTTCCTTCAAATTTCTTTCTTGTAGAATCAATGTTCTGGATCCTTTATGGATCTCACATTTCTCATCCTTAAACACAAGATCATATCCTTTTTTGCACATCTGACCAACACTCAATAGATTATGCCTTAAACTCTTAATATAGTAAACATCATTAGTATGATGCTTGCCATCAAAACTTACTGAACCTATCCCCCAAATTTTAGCACCAATATCATCTCCAAACATGACCATACCTCCATCATATTTCTCAAGTTTCAAAAACTTACTCTTCGCACTAGTCATGTGATGTAAACAACCATGGTCAACTACCCAAAAATTATTTTCTTTTTTAGCATGTAGGGTAGAGATAAATGTACCTTCATTTTTCTCCTTCTCCTTCTCCTTCTCCGATGGACTTTCCTTTGACTATTTTTCTAAATTAGTAGAAGTAGGTTCATCATTAATCACCAAGAACAAGCATTCATTGTCATCTAGATCTTCATATTCTGAATCTTCATCTAAAATACTAGCATTCTCATTAACATAGTAAGCTTTGTTAATATTCTTTCCTTTCTTTTCTTTCTCATATCTTTCTTTATTTTTTCTAGCTCTTTCCAGACACTTTTCAACATAGTGACCAATTTCTCCACAACTAAAACACTTAAAGGGAAATTTACCTTCATACTTACCAAAGGATTTTATCATTCTTCTTACAAAATTAGCTTCAATTTCATCAAATTTTTCTTCATCCAGATCTTAAATTTTTGTAGCTTTAAAAGCAGTCTATGTTTTACCTCCACTTCTTAGATTCAGCTTCCTCATCTCATAAGATGTCAAAAATCCTAGTAACAAATCCTTAGTACAATTTTTATAATCTATAGTCTTCTCAATGGCATTCACATTTTTACTATAAGCATCAGGAAGAGTTCTGAGAATCTTCTTTACAATTTTGGTTTCATCTATAGTAGCGCCAAGAGATCGCATTCCAGCCACTACCTCATTCAATCTATGTAGATAGGCTTTAACATTCTAATCTTCGAACATATGTATAAGATCAAACTGTGTTTCCAAATTCTGTAGTTTTACCTCTTTTACCCTATCATCACCATTGCGTGCTCTTTCTAAAGCATCCAAGACTTCCTTAGTTGTCTTCAAATTTTGAACCTTAATCAACTCAAAATCTACCAAATTATTCTTCAAGATGAAATTTTCCTTATTATTTGCTTCATGTGCTCTAATTTATTTAGGTGTACTTGAACCATTAGTAGGAGGAGTGTAGGGTTTCTTATAAGCTTTCTCTACATCATATCCACAATACTCCAAATATTCTTCCATCAATACTTTCAAGATACCATAATTAGTTCCATGAAACCTCAAATAATCATAGACCATTTTACTAGCCATCCTAGACCTTGCACAAGTGGTTAATATCTTCACCAAGGAACCAAGATCCAATACCAATTGTTGGATAGGACAACTGAGGGGGGGTGGATCAGTTGTCACAGATTATAACCTTAAATTCAATTACCGAAACTATCACATAAAATGATTAAGTGATTAACCATCAAATGTCAATGCACATAACACAATAACACTAGATTTACGTGGAAAACCCAATGAGGGAAAAATCATGGTGAGGATTAACTCACACTATAGAGAATATCAAAATTGATTACAAAAGACTCACTGCCTAAAATAAGGCTCACTGCCTGGAATAGGGCTCACTGCCTGAGATAAGGACTCACTATCCACAAGGATACAACCCGGAGGGCTCATTGCCACAAAGATACAAAGAAGACAAAAAATACTTGTTACATAGAGACAACAATCCCAATGCAACAAAGTACTCCACCACAATCATTGATCAACTTGCATGAATGATACAGTTCGCCTTCTGCTCACTACATCTAGAAAATCAATGATACGCTTCACACTGATCAACCACACACATAACTCACACACTTTCAAAATATCATCAAAGTTACATCTACTTTTTCACTTATCTTCCTTCTTTTCGTATGTACACTTTTCATTACTAGCACATTTTGTATTTATACCATCTCCAACTTTGAAAAGATACAAATTCAGCCATCCAGCTTCAAATTCAAATTAGGTCGGTGTAAAACATCCTAGGGTGGAATTAGAATGAGGGTGACCCAAACACAGGCTTCATCGGGACTCATAATAGATCCAACACACTTCATCAACTTCGAAGATAGTGCTTGACACACGGTCGACCAAACCAATGTAAAACACATAGATCAATTAAGCTCGATACTTCTAAATTTCAAAACCATCTTCAATAGAACCAAGGCAACACAACTCTAGAACCACAAAGAGAAATCCGAACCAAAACAAATTCTCTCGGACCTCAGCCAAAACACAGAAAAACATAGTTCACAAGTACCAGACCAACATCCTCAACAGTTGAATACCTATAATTTTCTTTCAAGACAATTTTCTCAATATCCTCAACATGTACAATCAACAACAACTAGTAGATAACCAGCTGACCGGTTGACATCAATGGAAACACTTTCGTTCCTCTTTCCATTCTTGCAATAGTAGATACATAGAAACATAAACCTAACCTATCCACCAGTAAGTGTAGCAAGATCCCGCAAGTTATTTTTCCTATTTTCACCAAAAATAGGGGCCTTAATAGCACAAATGCAATTCAAACACAAATATATTTTTAAAATTATAAGGATTTAGAATTTAAAGTTAAAAAATAATTTTAAAAAGAAAAATATTTAAATAGAAAAATCCACCAACATTCACCCCTACACTAAGCTTATTCAAGATCAAAGTATCCAATGCTTCACTCTCTACATCCTCTGCTACAATTAGAAGAGGCCTTTGTTTCTATGATAAATGCAACAAGAAATTATGTTATTTGTCCATAATCAAAACATTGACTAAACATAGATAGATATCTTAAGAATCATAAAACAATCCAAGACACCACAAGACCTCTGTCACATGAATTTTGACAAATTCACTCAACCTTCAAGTGTCAATGATCTCAGTTAGAGCATACTACTATCCAAATAAAAACACACTCCAAGAACACAGTAATACAATGGCATTATGGAGTATTATGATTCAATTCTCTTCTTTATGCACAAGTAAATTCCGCACAATGATCTTCAGTTATGATAATCACAGACCCTTGACAATACTAAACTCCATTCACATGAACATTTGCATAACTTGAGTACTTTTATAGGGGTTTACACAATACATTCACACTCAAACAAACTTTTGTCACCTAAACATATTCAGCCCATTGCAAGGAAACCATGAATAATGCAAAAACATAACCATTATATAACCTTCTCCTCTAACATTTGAATCTCTCTCTTAATGTATACACTAGCAAGAGTATTAGAACACTATCTTCTAAACCCTCACTATGAATTTTCTTGACAAAGGTATTGAACCATTATTTTTCCTTGAATCCTCACTGTGAATTGCAAAGTCATTGAGTCATTTTTTGTGAACCTCTACCCCGTGCTCAAGCCACACTTATATAATAATCAAAACTCTAATCAAGTTCATTAAACCCTTGTTCCAACATGGTTACCCAAAAACCTGTATGTGATTGAAAATAATCTCTACCCATAGGTAGTAACTGTTTATGCCTATGAAAGAATTTTCTTTTCTTCAATTGATGTTCCAATATTTCAATGGTTATTGTTATACCAAAATGAATGAAACCAAGAAAATTATGCATCAAAGAAAGACATGAAACCAAATTAGTAAAGCAACCATGTCACTTGCACTATGCACCATACAGTAGCCTTTGTCAAACATTGCAAAACCACTGGCATAACACATTAGTCATTATAAGGCCACCAATTTTTTTGATATGAAATGATATGATTACAGAATGTGCACAAAATAGATTTTGTGAGGAAGATCTCAAAATCTTTGAATTAATGAAGCACTCTAGAACATCGACATTGTAAGATTTTCTTGTATTCTAGATGCATGCAGTAATGCAAGTTTAGTGGATGAGGGTTGCACATACTTCACACGTCACTAACCCTTATTTCATTACATATATAGTTGATCATTAAGTGTGAATGGTTGACCTTTGTTCCCATGCTGGCTATCTTGAGGACACCCTAAACATTATTACTAAGATGCCAGTTAAACCTTTGGTGCTTGTGGATCATATATGAATATAGGCTGAGTATTCTGGCAACACTGCTTTTTTAGTTGGATCCTAAAAATGTTGCAACTTATTTTCTTCTCTAAAACATTTGTGTAGAAGCGGGAAGGTGTGGTGAGGTTCAAATAGTAAGGAGATTGATGAAAGATAGAGGAATTAAAAATATACCTACATGTAGTTGGATTGAAGGGCATAAAATGGTACATGCTTTTTTTGTAGGAGACATATCACATCCACAAACATGGGAGAGCTATTCAAAATTGGAGAAAATGGCTTGGCAAATGAAGGCAATAGGTATTTCCAAATTCAAGACTTTTACTTAATGTTGTGGAATAGAAGAAAAAATAATCATTTATCTGCCACCATAGTGAGAAGTTAGCAATTGCATTTGGTTTGTCAAACATGGCCCCTGGTGCAACTATTAGATTTTTCAAGAACCTTTGAACATGTTATAATTTTCACACTGCATCTAAATTCATCTCCAAGATTGTTGCAAGAGAAATTGTTCTAAGAGATGTGAACCATTTCCATCATTTCAATCAAGGACAATGTTCTTGTGGAGAATATTGGTGATGCTAAATGAAACAATCTAAAAAATATGCTTGCACTATAATAATGTGCACTACATCAAATATCCAGTAATAATGAAGGTACATCCATCAAAGCATAACAACAGTGATTTTTTTGTCATATGTTGTAGTTACAAATGTCGTGCTAGACATACATGAAAATGTGGAAGCATAGACAAGGCAAGTGAATTGTTTCAAAAAATGCCTCAAATAAATGTGATATCATGGAAGGCATCCGCTCTCCCAAAAACTCTTCAAGTCATGCTAGTGGTGATGTGGGAAAGCATCTTGGAGACCATTACAAGAAACATGGTACAAAGCTCAGTGTAATTAAATGAGGAGTTGTACTAAAGAACTTGGGTAGTGCTCTTGGGTGAGTTGTGGATCTTACAAAATTTGAAGGATACTCAAATCTCATCCATGATCTTGAGGTGATGTTCAATTTTGACGGACAACTGGAGGATCCAAACAAAGGCTATCAAGTTCTCTACATAGATGGTGAGGGAGATATGATGCTTGTAGTAGATGGTACCTAGCAAGATTTTTGCAGTATTATGCATAATATTTTTATATATATCCCAGAGAAGGTATGATGAACTCACATATCATAGTTAAGATATATTATTTTGAATAATATAATGGGGAAAATCTTTAACATCTTCTATTGTTAGAATGGTAATTTGACAAATAGTCATGTGACTATGAAAAGTTTAAGAGAATATGATTTTGTGCTATAGATCTATGAAATTCTGAGTAGAAGTGTTTAACAGGAAAAAGGTAAACCAAAGGCTAGTAGTTTCTCATAATATCTTAGACATGGTAGATCCTTGGACCATATCTTCAACAAAATCTAAAGTGGATCTGGTAGTTGCATCATGGCATGTTGCTATTGTATTAGGGGTTGTGGAATATTTAGAAAAAGAGTGTGTGGGCCTGCTAACCAGTTGGTACCCATGCCTGATTCATATGGCTTGTACGGGGTATTTCTTTTTGTTGCTCAAGAAGTTTAGAACTTACTTGATACTAATGTCCTTCCTGTGATTGTAGGCATTGGAGGGCCAAAGTGGATCTGGCAAAAGAAGTTCGGTTCATAATATGGAAAGCATTGTCAATTGTGAGGTGGTTCCCCTTGAGAGTTATTATAAAATAGATCAAATTAAGGATTTTAAGTTTTATGAATTTATCTCCCTTGATTTATCTCTTCTTTTGAATAATATACAAGATATAATAGCTCGGTGGACTGCTATGATTCCTTTGTTTGATTTTGAGAAATGCATAGATAGTGACTACAAAAGAAGTTTCAAATGACAAAGGATAAAAGGAATCATTACAAAGATCTGTACCAAGATGAAAACATACAACTCTTCCAAAGGTAGTCAAGAAGATAAATGACAAGATTTTAGAAGCTATAGATGTATTGTTGATGCAAACTATGATAGTCAAGTTGCTAATGAACTGAAGAGTCATAGTCACTTCAGCAAAAGACACTCGACCAAATTCTAATGCACTTGCATTACACATGATGAAGATTCTATGAGAACAGTAGCACACATCATGAAGGAGAGTACAACCATAAGAAAAACCTTTTTGGCTATAGGTAGTGAAGTTATGAAGATGAAAGGATAGTCACTAAAAGGATTGAAATGACGGTCTAAAAGCATGAAGATAAGGTAACTTTCTATGATGACAATCACAAAGATGACCATGGATCAGCATAAGTTGTAAAGCCACA
Organism: Sequoiadendron giganteum; assembly: GCA_007115665.2. NCBI lineage: Eukaryota > Viridiplantae > Streptophyta > Pinopsida > Cupressales > Cupressaceae > Sequoiadendron > Sequoiadendron giganteum. The sequence continues at coordinate 455,899,555 of CM021105.1, read as the reverse complement.
ACCAACTGAGGAGGATTTTCATAAAGGTCATTGATGAAGGAAGGTAGAAAAGGATAGTCTTATCCATGAGTATTTGAGACCTTGACAAAGGTAGTGATAAAGATAATTGGGGATAGACAAATTAAATAGTCAAGGTTTTAAAGAAAGATAATTTTAATGGATATCATGAGGAGTACGGATATTCTTTGACTATAATAAATATAATCATCATTCACCAAAAACTAGGACATGTTAAATCAAGAAATGAGGGAAATCATATAAACAAAGGGTAAAGTCTTGAATGGATAGTTGAAAAGATGAAATATAGTGACAGTCAAGGGTTCAATGGCAAGTGAATATGAATACGAGATAGTCAAGATTAGGATATAAGAGATTACTACCACCTAATCACTAATTCAAGGTCATGGAATCACCATAGTGCCAGTCATAATCCTGACAAGATTAATAAGGTAGGGTATCATGAAGACTTCATCAAATGAAAATGACCACCAAGAATGGCAATCAAGAACAATCCTCTCATCTGAATGATAATAAGGAGGAATCTAGAAGGTAGTGAGACATGTCAAGATGCATAAAAGAAGCTCTCAAAGCATGACATTACAAAGAGGGAGAGCGGTCCAAATTGGATACCTACAAACCTTAACCATGGACATATGAATCCTTTTAATTTTATTGGAAAGTCTTACTTTAATTGATTTTCTTGCCTATGTCCTTTGTGCTAGAAGGTATATATGTATTGCAGTTGATAAACTATATGAGCAAGACCTCAATTCAATAATCTATTAAAGAGATTCTTTGTACTAGAGGACAATTTTTTTATCAAAGGTATAAATTAAAGGCAAACAATAAGGTGAGGACAGTTCAAAGTTCTTGTAGATAAAGATAGTGGAAGTCACTATGAAGAAGATGGTGAGTTTTATCATGAATTCCAAGGGAATAAATGAGAATTCATGGTCACCATTAAACTCATAACCTCTTGTAACCCTACCTTTTCATTGGTCAAGGTTGAAGGGATGTTTAACAAAGAAAACTAGGTTCTTTATGGCATGTAAGGACAACCGTAACTTTATGTAAGTCATTTTCATTGATGATAGTGGTTTATCATTTATGATAGTGTCCTTGAGGAAAACATAGGGGAAATATCATGTATCATAAAGTAAGTATGATAGTCCATATTGAAGGTGATAGTCACCAAGAAGGACAGTTCCACTGATCTCATAAGAAGACAGTCATAGATTATGTTTTGGATCAAAACCATGAAAGAAACAAATAGCATTAATCTTGATGGATCAAAGGTAACAGAGTACAGTGAAAAGGTATTATAATACATGAGGTTATACCATGCAATATCAAGCATCAGATGGTAAAGGATAGTCTTTAGGACTATAAGGAAGAACTTGGTTGTTATTTGTGATAGTAAATGACCAATGAAGTGTAAGACAATGATCAAATTCAAAGGTAGGACATTCTTCAAAGTTCATGAAGAGTTGGCAATCAAAGACAATCCTCTAGGAGTCAATACTTGATGACAACGTCTTGAGGTTCACATGGAAGATTGGTGACTACAAGTAAACAACACTATGAAATGAAGTGATTAAGGATGAAAACATCTAAAAGGAAGATGGATGCCCCTACATCAGAGGGAAGTGTTTCATTGTACTGGATTTTTAGATGGATTCCTTTGCATACTTTGATTGTCCTCTTGTCTCAAAGGTCTCAAGGTACTATCATCAAACTCTTGACCGTGAACCCTAAGCAAGGTTTGTGGCCTCCTCACAGAAAATAGACTTAGTTTTTAATGCTTCTTTGAGTTAGAAACTACCATTTAAGGAAAATGATTTATCCTTCTCTTTATGTTTAGGGGACTTTTTGAATCCCATCCAAATGGGGTTTGATTCAAAAAAACATTGTAAAGCTAAATCAAAACAATAATCTCTAAAGAATTTTGGATTTAAACCACCATAGGTGATTGTCTCCTCACCTTAGCTTTGTTGTCCCCTTGCATGGGGTGATATGGCTTTACTTTGTGTCTTGTCTCTTGGTGTTTCCTTTTGTTCTAAGTTGTTGTATGGTGTATTTCTCATTTCTTTGTATGGTCTTAGCCCTACTGGTTCATAGATCTCATCAAAAGCGTTTATCTTAATCAAAAACAATTTTAGTATTGGCCAATGTAGTATTCAAAAGATGGAATTTCATTCATCTATATTCATGTTAGCAAGGTAATGACTATTCTAGATCCTACAAGACAATTCTCTTTAAAGGCTCAGACACATTCTATATTGCAAGGTGAGCATTTATACTCCCTAATGTTAGAATAAAACTTCTTAAAGACTAAGGTCAGTGCAATATTCAAATGATTAACTACTTTCTAGATCCAACAAGACAATCCTCTAAAAGGCTCTGACTTTGAAGCTTAGCATTTAAAATGAGAAGCTCTTTTTTTCAAGATTAAAGGTAATTTTAGCTTCAGTTAAAAAATAAACCACATTTCAAAGATTTGATGCACTCTTGGAAATTTTAACAGTAAATTACTAAATTATAAAAGTAAGGATAATATTGGATTTTTGATTGATTCAATCTAGTTGAGAGTCTCATTTTGTAACCAATAAATATGAAGTGTTTATCTTGACCTCGGGACATGAGACGATGGGCATGTAACCAATGAGGTTGTGGACCAAAAATCAACTATAAAAATTCTAAATTTAGTTAATATGAAAAACCTATGGTACATTCATTCAGGATGAAATTTAACCACCTTGTAGACAGATCATAACAACTAATTATCAGGATATTGTATTCTCTTACTAAATTCCCTCCCACAATTTTATTTTACACCATAATCCATTTTTTGTGTGAATTGTTGCACCCATAACTATCTGCGTTGATTCTGGAGGATCCTTGAGCTCTAGGTCAAATTTTTGTAATAGCATAGCTAGCCAAATAGTTGCTTCCATAAGTGCAAATTGGTCTCCCACACACTTGTGAGGACCACCCCCAAAGGGAAGAAATGTAAAATTTGATATGACTTGACCAAATAATTATTTAATGCATCAGGAATAAACCCATCAAAAGTTAAAGGAGCACTAGACATATCATCATTTTACAATACATAAAGATAAAAATTACAATAGAACACAAGTAAGAACTCTATACATGCCTATAGTAGAGAAAAATTCTAAATCTATATGGTAAAGCATGCAAAAAAAAAGTAAATCGCCTCATTTGGGAACAATGCACCCTGACTTCTATATGGAGAAAAACTAGCCCAACCTTCAATATCTTTGTTATCCTTGGGTATGAGAAACCTTTCTAGTTCAAATTTATGAGGATTATCCCATAAATAAGGAGATCTATGAAGATTGTAAACCTACAATAGTGATTTATTTCTTTAATGAATGATGCTCTAAAAAATAGTAATTCACAATCTAAGATATAAATCCTTAATCTAAAGAAAAAAATAAACCCAATAATTTTTTATTTTCAAATAAGTATAGAGGCTTCAATTCATGGAGATCCTGCCTAGTATACAAAACAAATATAAATAAGGAGATATAAAATGGTGTTTAGTGCTAGAAATCATCTCCAAAAGCTATTAGAGAGAGAGAGACAATAGATCAGTTGATCAAGAAGATATTGACAGAAAAAACCATAAAAAATCTTTATTTTCATCATGGAACCATTATTAAGTAAAAACTTGAGAACATAATAAGCCTTGATGAGTGAAACTGCTTCCAAGCCATCAAATGCCTCACAATGCAATACCTTTGAACTTATATTTCATGGGGATTCACTACAAGACATGGTTGTAGGGAATCAGAACAATCTAGAGCTAATTTTATGCTTCTAAACAATTCATCGGCTCTTTTCTGCTCCGTTTTTTAAGATAAGATTTTTTTGGTTAAATTGTTGCAAGAAACCTTCAAAACATGGCACAAAAATGGTACATAATGCTTGTCAAGCCCATGAATTTACATCATGGACTTAATTGTGTTGTCTTTGCCTTCAAAGCCTAACAATCCATTAAGAGGCTCAAGAAAGCTTCTCAGCTCTTTGTAGAGGTCGGCCACGTTGGAGCCTTCCACTTTGTAAATAATGGCATCTACTTCCATTGAAACTTTTTGTGATGTGTGAATGACTTCTAGGCTATAGTCATAGGTTTCCTTCAGTGTTCAGATCCGCTTTTGTGTGGTGTTGGTTTCTGCTCCTTGGAGTGGCAAGGAGAAACCCTTCCATGTGAAGGATAAAGGTAGGAAATTTTTTCACAATTTCAAATCTTCCAAATGTTTTACATATTAATTTTAATTTTAATGACATTTTTAAATGGTGGGGAAGAGGGAAATTGGGAGCACGACTTCAAATTTTTATTTGTGTGACTGATTATTTAGTCATTTTTATTTGTGTGGCTAATTATTTAGTTGTGTTTTTTACTCAAAAAATCAAATTAGTCATTTATAGCTATGTTACAAAAAATAGTGGAATTTAGTCATTTATAGTTGTTGTGACTAAAATTTTTAGTCACATAGTCATTTATTTTCCCAAATTCTACTAGTGTTGGCTTGGATTGCATCTTATTTCCCTTTCCTATGGATGTGTTGAAGCTGACTTAAATATGGTCATTAAACATTTCATGTTCATACGTTTCAGGATGGCTGACAAGGAGAAACCTTTTTATGCTTGCAGATGATATAAATGTATGATCAAGTGTGTGATAAAATATTACAAGTGTTGAATGTGTGATTAATGTAGTTTTCTAACAAAAATGAGTTGAAGGTAGAGTAATGTGAGCACTGAGAATTTACAGAAAAGTGCTTGTTGTATGCTGGAGGTAGTGATTCGAAAGAGGAAGAGTTTAAGTGGTGTGCGGAAGGAAGTGAGTTGACCAAATTTTGTATGTGAGTGTTGGAGGTAGTGAGCCAAAGGAAAAAGTGCAAGTGTGAATACCAGATGTAGCAAACCAAAGGTAGAGTTCTATAAAAGTGTTGAAGGCAATGAGTTGGAGGTAGAAGAAGTGTTACGGTTAGGTTTTGTCATCTGATTCTTCAAGGAGTTGTATTTTGAGGTTGCAGGCTCATTCTGTAAGTAAGAAGGGAGTTGTAAACTTCCTCAAGTAAAAGACCTAAAATATTTTGTAGCTATTGATTCATCTATGAGGCTAGATTTAGACAATAGCTCTAATCAACTTTTCTCACTGTAGTTTTTCCCTTGTAGGGTTTCCATGTAAATTCTAGTATTGTGTGTTTGTGTTGTTACTTTTGCATGTGTTATCTGATTAAGACAACTGCATATTTTGATTGATAATTTGGATAAGTTGATTTGAATTGATATATTGATTCACCCCCCCCCTCTCAATATCTATGTGTTCTAATAGAGTTTTGGTACTAGATGATTCAATCCTTCGTACAAGATATTAACCAAATAATATAAATACAAAAATATATGCTATAGATGAAAAAAGTAATATTACATTGAAATGATATATTCACATTATAATTGTTGGCATGTAAAATTGACCTAACACATATCACACTTCCTAAATGACATTTTCTCATCATCGGCATCATTATCACTGAAAATCATTGTATTCCACATCAATTGCATCAAAAACCCTAATTTCCTCTATTAATTGAATAACATCAATTATTTAATTATGTCACTAATTAACCCTATTCCCCTAGGTTAATTAAATTATCAATACTTAATAGTTTAATTAAATCACTTTCCCCCTAAATTTGAATAATTAAGTAAATTATTCAAAAATATCATCAAAAAGGTCAAATCAAACAAATACCACTTTGTTTGCAAAATTCAAACTTGATTTGCACATTCAACTCAAAAAGATTAATTAAATTAAATCAATTAATTAATTATCCTCACCCAGTTTCATGATTGAGAAAATTATGATCCCCTGATTGCTCACTCTGATTGGCTGACTGATTCATCTATTTCCTGACAAATAAATCTATTCTTTAATCCCACAGATTATTCAATCTATTTCCTCAATCCCACTGAACACTCAAAATTATTTCTTCAATCACACCGATTACGTAATCAATTTTCACTAATTATTCCCATCTAAATCCTCTCAATAGTTTTCAACCATTGATCAAGATATTCTACTATGCAATCTTGAGCATTCATTTCGAATCACAAATTCTATATAAAAAACCTCTTTCCTCTCAAAAAAGGATTGGAGAATCAACATCATTTGCACAATGAAGTAATTCCAAAACCTTAATTGGCATTGGACAAAGCTTCAACACACATCTTCGATCAACAGCGCACACACGTTCTTAAAGATTTTGCACGCAACAATGGAGACATCGCATTGATACAAACAACCCAACATCTTCACGAACACACTCTGACACGGGATGGTAAAGCGTTTTTTTTTTTTATTATTCATTTTTTTTGCTTTTTTCAATTTCATTCTTGTATTCTTGATTTTATATTTACATCTCATGAGTAATGGGAATGAATCATTAGCATTTTTTTGGTTTAGATTAGTTTTATTCTTCAATTTGATTACATTTGCATGATCTTGATTTCCCCCTTACACATTATGGCACACCCAGTGGGACTCATGGTCCTTAGCACTAATCGATTTATGAGCTAATTTGAAGTTACATGTTCCAAGAGCACATTGGAAAAAAATTCACGCAAAAGCTACAAGAATTTTGTGCACTTGATTTCATATTTTTCGCACACTTGACCTTTTTTTGGCCGCTTCTGACTTTTTGTTGTGCTTTCGCAAAAATACAGAGGCGCAGTTGATTTTTTAAGTCACTTTGTTTAAAAATAGAGGCCTCTTTTGACTTTTTCGTTCACTTTTTTCTTTCTGACAAGGCCGCTTCTACTAAAGTTTTTTTTTCTTTTTTCCTTTTAAGCTTTGTCTAAAAGCTAAATGTTAATTTTTTATTTCTAATGCTAATGGGTACTTGATTTGAATTTTTGACAAGTGCTAATTGTGTTTATATAGGATTTGTAGAGGTATGACATGTGTGTATCCAAGAATGATTAATATGTTTATTGCAGAGAAGGAAAATGGTTGAAGATTTTAAGTTTTTAAATCTTTCATAATTAGATTTTTTTTTTTATTTGGTGCACTATAAAGAACCCCACAAACGAACATTTCAATTGGCGCTCTAAAATCAATTTCTCAAAGCCTTCTAGTTTAGAAAATATTTTCAATTAGTGCACTAAATAGAACCCTACAAAAAAATGCTTTCAATTGGTTCTCTAAAAATGATTTCTTTCAAAGCTTTGTAGAACAAATAATTCTTTTTTGGTGCTCTAAAAAAATGTTTGATTTTTGTTGACCAACGCTTTCATTTTTGTTCACCATTAAGAAAAGGTTTTAGAAAATACACTTTGATTGGTGCTTAAAAATGAACAAATCAAATTTTTGTCTTGCACATTGCGATATCTTTGTCTGAAATCCAAAATATTTCATTTTGGTGCATGTAAAAAGAACAAAAACTGCTATCTTGTACACACGTTATTTCATTTTTTTTAGATAGCACTGCTCAAGGCGCTTAAAAATAACATTGCAATGAAGAGTATACTATGTATTATGTGTTTTTCAAGCTAGGTGTCTATCCTCTCCCCTCACACCTTTCGACGATCTTGGGTGACAAAAAGCATCTTGAGTTTCGCACATTATTTTCATTTCAAAGCACTACCTTTAGAGGGCCAGCCTTTTGAGACACATCCCATGCTGGAGAACTCAAAGGAGACCCAAGTGGTACTTTTTTTTGGTCTGCTATATAAATTATTGTGGGTGTGAGGAAAATTCATCACCCACCTGGTGCAGATGCTCTATACCGAGGAATGTCTCCCTCAATATCTGTGTGATATGTAAAAACCTGTAAGGGTTGGGAAGCCTCTTAATTGAGTGAATCACTACATGTATAGACACCAGTTGTCCCAAAACATGACTAAGAACCAATGTTTGTAGAAGCTACCCGTTTTAACCAAAAAATTATCTCAAGTGGTGCATCAAAACTTTGATTCTGAGAAGTTACCAAGTCCAACTTATGATTGAGTGTAAAAAACTCTCCATTCATTGCATGTAAAATCATCCCTTCGGGGCATGAGGTAAGCCCATCTAATAGGAAGTGTCTATCCCTAGGGTGTACTTTTTCTTCAAAAAAATTTACCAAATCTATTTGGTTACTTTAAAATATCAAACATTGTGCTTGAATTAAAATGAACACATCAAAACAAGCATTCAACATGGTTCTCAAAAATCAAAACCGTTTGACTTAGTGCGAATCCTTTGAAAAGAGCCATATATTTGCACTCCTAAAGGTTGTTTTAAAACAATACCTTTGAAGGTTTCTAGATATTTAGGCTCACATTTCAAGTCGCATTAAGAGAAAAGCAAACATTGGAAACTATAACTTTATCATTTCTACCTCCATGAACTTTGAGCTTTCGTGGAGGGAAACGTGCTTAAAGTGTGGACATTTAGGTCACATAAGTTTTGATTGTTGTGTTGCATGATGCCACTTTCCAAATCTCGAAGCCAATCAAACAAAATCATCCAAAACTACAAAAATTATCTAAACTGTTGCCAAACACTGAAACTGGAAAACAAAACTAAATAGAGGTCACTTTTGCTACTATTTCTACCACACTTGACCAAAAACTAGTCGCACTTGACAAAAATAACTCGCTTTTTTCTCTCTATCTTATGATAACTACTAATAAAAATATGTCGCTTTTGACAAATTGAGTGCAGTTGCTACAAAAATGGCCACACTCGACTTTTTTTGTTTCGCATTTGATTAAAAAAAATTGGTCGTAGTTGACCAAAAACTAGCCGCTTTTGCCAAAATAGCTCACTTTTTCCTATGCAATTCACCAATTTGAAAACTTGGCATAGAGGCTGCACTTGAAATACCTCACCACATTTTCTTTTCTAAACTGAGTGCACTTGACCATAATCTAGTCATATTTGAATTTTTTAGACACTTTTGCTTCAAAACTATCGCTTTTGCTCTGTTTCTTGCTGAAAATCAAAAAAGCAATATGAAATTAGTTACAAGATCCTTTTTGAAATGAAACAATTTGAATTCCAAGATACGTCATATAGTCCTTCATCCATTTTTCAAAGCACTCCATCCTACTTTTGGAAATCAAAATCAAGACAAACAAACTTGGATCATTCCTTCACTCACACTTCTAAGATATCAATAGTTGCTTGAACCTCAAGGCTAGTTCAAGTAATATTTTTCACAACATATCCTCTAGAAGAAGAAGTGAAATATCAATCCAAGCCTTTCAGCATTTTGAGTTCCAAGAATAGCGTCATCCAAAAATATCGCTCAAACCTTAGGGTCTTGAGAATCACAACACCCATATTAAAACACCAATATTTTCATCTTTCACCTTATGACCATTTGTCATCCGATTGTTCCAGTTCAACAACCGAACCTTACACTAGTTATCATACAACCAAACTTTGAGTTGATTGAAGTAAAACAAATAGATATTATTAGTAATTTAAGGAGCTTCATATTTGAGAAAAAAGGAAGACCAACCCAGTGGAGAAATGTAGCAAAAATCCTACATAAACAAGAGTAGGGAGCAAATCTTGCAGCCGAAAGGCCCGTATTACCATCTCGTATGTGGTAATACACACCATCCTTTAAAAAATAGAAATCCTAAAAACAAACACAATTTCATTTGTCTTATAACAAGAAATCCAAAAACAAAAGCATTATTTCCATAGTTAGGAGTCACAAAACGTTCACAAAAGCTTGGGATTTGTTTATGACAATTACAAGATCACAACATAGAAAAAAATTGGAAGCAAAAAAAAGAAACACTAGCATACCCCCAACAAACACCACACATGATGAAAGTGGCCCATGGGGAAATAGGCCAAGTGACCTTGAAACCCCTCAAAAGAGACCCACATTCAAAGAAACATTTAGTAAGGAGGAAATAAACCCTAAACAACAAGAAGTGATGGAGTAATCAAACCAAAACCCAAAAGGTATGGTCATAGAAGAGGTGGATAGTGAGGAGGAAATAAATGATGAATAAATATTTCAACATTCCAATAACTCCAAGGTGCTCAGACTGATGGACAAACTATTGGAAAAGGGCCCAAATTCTAACTTCTTCAAATTAGCACAAATTGGTGCTAAATTGCCAATAGACTTTAATGTAGAGGATCTTAAAGACCCTAAACTTACTCCCTTAGGAGATAATTTAGTTGTGAGATAAATGCCTAAACCCACAAAGATTCCAAACATGCCACCAGTATTCACAGAAGGCAATGACCAGTCAACAGACAACCCGTTGTTTAGGAAACCAACTCAAATCGAACAAGTGGTAGTGGCCCAATAGTATCAAGGAGGTCCATCTCAATACGTGCCACAAGGAAACAACCCACAACCAAGACAATACATTCCTAAAAATACTTCATACATTGACCCTTCTCAAAATGTACAAACCCAACAAGGGTAGTTTCCACAACAAAACCAACAACAAGGCGGGTCGCATGGCTCCCTTCCAAATCAGTACCAACAACAAGAAGGTCCACATGGTCCCCTTCCCAATCAACAACAAGGTGGTTCACATGGTCCCCTTCCAAATCAGTACCAACAACAAGTTGGGCCACATGGTCCCCTCCCTAATCAACAACAAGATAGTGTTACCTATTTTTTTCCTTCAACTCAAAACAAGTAGAGTTGATCTTCAAATTCTGAATTTAAAGGGAAAAAGGTACACATATTTTTGCAAATATTCACATCCTGATAGTGATTTCATTTTACAAATGATTTTCAATTTATTATGCAAATAATTTGTAACAGAAGAAATCATAGGTTTGCATAAATTTGTTGTTTTATTCATAATGTAAAAATGAAGTCCCATACAAGTCGTGGGAGTAGCTTAATCCGATTACTATAATTGAATGTCGAATGCAAAAAATGAATGTATACTATACAACCGAAGATAATATAAACATAAGGAAAAGAGTGATTCATCATTGCCTGGAATGATGATGAATCATTTTAGTTATGTGGTGTCTCCATGCATTCATCGCCAATTGGTCCAGCTCCCGCTCCAGTTCCAAGCACACCTGCAAGATTGTTAAATGTGGTGTTAGAGCAATGAAAAATCACTAATTTCCTAATGTCCACATTACCAACAGAAATATAACTTACATCCTATAAGGAACCCATCACATGATTTAGTCAATGGAAAGAATAAATTTAAAGAGCACAATCATCATTGGAATCTTTCAACTTCATTTTACTTTGCTAACATATTCATTCACTGTGTAGGTATAGGATAAATTATATTGCTATTTTTCATATTCAAGCATGTGGAGTAAAATGTGGATCCTACAAGGGTTGAGCCCAGCATGCTAGGGATATGTTGTCTTAGGTTTGATTAAATCAGATTTCATTATTCAAAGGCATTCATCATAAAGTAATGACAACAAGTGAATAAACATGGAGACAAGCTCATCTCACAAGCCTAGTGAAAGCTTTACATGAAAATACATATTTTAAAAAGCAAATGACTAAGTGGCCTTTGTGCTTTGGTTTCAATCGTAAATGAGAACTGCTATTTGGAACAAGTCATGTTACTAAATGTGCCAAAGGATGTGAATTATACACCAAAAGGGGTCACCTAAAGGTTGCAACAATGTTTGAACAAAGTCAAAACCCCTGCAAGGTGGGTTTTATGAAGACCTTTATGGGGACTCCTTTGCTAGACAAGTTGATGCCTCTAATACCATATGCTACAGAGGGTATGAGACTTTTCTTTTTTCTAAAATATATATGAAACAAAAGAGGATATCGGCCTATGGATTCAAGCAGAATCCAATAAATACCATTATCAAGGTACTGCTACAGAATGAAAGGAGAAAGCCAAAAATTCATTTTTTGTGGAAACTCAAGGTATGAAACCATCCATTTCTCATGCAAATGAAAGAAAACCTAAAATGATACAATATTGACCATGGCTTATCAGGGTTTTTAGAACCAAGTTTATGCCCTCAACAGTTTTTAAAACCCATCTTTTTTCCTTGCAAATAAAATGACCCATTTCTTCTTCCATTTTTTAAAAACATTATACACAAAAATGAATGAAGAATGTCATGGCTCAACAATGCAAGTGAGGCCTCTTATATGAAAATTTTTTCCTTTGTTTTTGGAGGTGGGTTTAAATTAATGGCTTTACATATTATGTTTTTGATTAAGGAAAAAATGGTGAGAAAATCGAATACCAAGATGAAGGAAGAGCATGACATGGTAAAGAACAAAAGGTTCCTTTATTTTGTTCACTATGAGGCTCAATTAGAGCACATTATACAGTAAATTTCTCAAGAAGATGCAGTTTCAATGTAGAATATCTTACCCATCATTTACTATTGAAGAAAATCATCTAAAACCCGTGTATGGATTCTAAAGGGTTCTCTAGTGGAGGCATCCATGGCAGCCCTAACACCAGAAATATCAACAAAGATTGAAGCAAAGAGAATACATCAGAAAAATAAATGAAGGTCGCGGCCATAAGGCTTGGAAATGTTTCTCAGAAATATTTTAAATGCCAAATTTGTAACTGAGAAGCACTTACCACATTTTATCTCACACAATCTCTCAAAAAAAGAATCATTAGAAGCAAAGAATGGTGAGGTTTCGAGCTAAAACCCTATCCATTGGCGGCGCAGCAGCAAACTTCTTCAAAATGAAAAGTGAAGAATGAAACAATGATTAGGGTTCGAGTAGTTTTGACTTGAAGCCCTAATCATAATGATATTTTTTCCTGATTCTTTTCAAAACATTATCATTGATGTTTTATTAGTGCCCGTGGTCTTGAATTTTTAAGTCAATCGACCTAATCATTTAATTGGGCCCCTAGACTAAAGGTGACAATATTACCTTTAATATTTTCATTTGATATTGAAAGCCTTTCATACTAAAGAATGTGCTTTGTGAAGGATACATTGAAAATGTAATATCACTACATGTTATAGTGAGGAGGCACTTAGCATGTATTTCTTGCATGACTGTAAGAAAATCAAACTATGAAATTAAATATTAAGGATGATATTTTATTATTACCTTAATATTTACTATGTAATGTAAATAAAGGAGGACTATCACATGTAAACATTAAAATAATCATAAAATTGATTATCTTTAATATCCAATCAAGCAGTTCTCTTTTTCTCAAAATCATGCAAGAAGACAAGTAAGGTGAACTAGAGATTTGGTCATGCAAATCAAGAGGGTGGATACTTGAGTCTCTTTTTAGTTAGTTGAGCGTGCAAGGTCAGTGGGAGTCATTTTTTAGTTATCCAAGGATCACATCTTTCAGAGCCATTTTGTATGGAGTTTCCTACAACAAACTTCAGTTTCACATCAGTTCTCAAGATGTTTTCATTATACACATCCAAAGGATGAGTTTGCAACATTCAAAATTCAATTTGCTTCAGTTTTGGGCCCACTTTTTTAGGCTTTCCATGTTTTCTCGTGAGGAGATTTTTTGAGATATTTTACACTCTCAGTTGGCTTTTAGTTCCACCTCCTATCACTTTCTTGCTATCTATTGTATATATGGAAAAAGGCTTAGTATTTTTTCCGTCAATTCTTGTTTTTGGCCTTTGCATTCTGCAAAGAAGACTTCTTGTAACTCAGTTTTTATAGTTTATGATATTTAGCAATTTTTACAGGTTATCTTAGAGTATCAATTGCAGAGTGTTCCTTCTTTTATCATTATAAGTTAGATATTAACCTTCTCATATTCAATGACAACAAAGCACATTAGTTTTTTAGATCAAAATGTATACAAGAGTGAGGGATTCCCCACAAAATCCATTTATTAAAGCTAAAATTAGGAAGATAAAGAACATGAAATAAGAAACTTGAACTAAATCCTAATTAAGCCACTAAAGTGATGATCCCGTGGGGGAATTGGTGCCAATGATGTGTTGCAATTGGCCCTTTCCCAATTCCTATGATTGCAATGTGGATTGATGAAGAAATGGTCAAATCTCCAAAGAGATTTGAGCATAACCTTGGTGCAAATGTAAAAATGATGGAGATGTATGGATGAAAAGAGCAAAATTAGTTCTCACTTGAAGAGAGTAACTTTTCATATGAGTTGTGGATGAAGATTGAGGAGAAGAGTCTCTAATTTATAGACTCAAATCTTGGAAGAGATAGTGGAAATAAGCAATGTGGGACAAAAGAGAATCCAATGGCATTGTGCCACTTGTCCAAATGTGATTGGATGAGAAATGTGCAAGTTTTGGCCAATGTGTCAATTAATGCAATTAGGTGGCATTTCAAATTTGAGAAATGACATGTTGAAGAGGGAAAGAGGATGAAGTTAATGTCACTTGGCTCAAGGTCAAAGACATGTAAGAGACATTGAATGCCTTGTTGGAAGGACCAAGTCCACTTGGCCTTTTTGAATTCAAATAAGGAATATTCCCTTTTTGATGCTTTGTGAGGGAAAATAGAAGAATTAATAAATCAAAGTAATTGATTTATTGTGCAACTTGCATTCTCTAGAGGAATTTAGGGATTTAGATTATTTTAATCAAGGATTTGATTAACTTAATGAAGAGTTAGGTGATGTGACAATTTAGACTTAGGTTTGTGAATTAATTTAAGTCTAGAATTGAGAGGAAATGATTTATTAAATAAATGATATAATTTATTTAATCAAGGAGGAATATGATGTGATTAAATCAAATAAGGTTTAATTTATTTAATTTAATAGGAGGACTTTAGAAAATTTTAATTAAATAAAATGATTTACTTAATTAAATAGATATGTAAGGTTAATTAAATTAAAATGATTAATTTAATCACTGAAAGGAGAAGACTTAATCCAATAAACAATGATTTATCAAATTAAGTGATGGAATGGAATGAAATGCCAAGAATGTTGTTAGTAAATCGGGATCAGGTGTGCCAAAACGAATTTGTACTTTTTCCATGTCTACATTTTGCCCCTCTTTGAAGCAATGTACTTGTTTGCATTGATTCAAAGAATAAACTGATGTGATCAAAGTTCGAAATTTCTTGATTTTTTAGATGCCCCACTGCTGCCCTAGCAGAAGGACATTGTTGGATATTGCCCCTTTGAGAGATCGGACGAAAATTTTGAATTTTTTAGATGATCTCATGAAAAAGATGACAAGGTGCCCAACAGGCCAGAAATGCCCCAGAATGCCAGAAAAATGTATTCAAATGCCAGAAGGGATGCAGAATGACTCTCAATTGGATAAAAATGGGATTGGGGCATAAAAAACCCTATTTAGAAGGTCAAATTAGGTCACAAAACCCTAATTTTCAAGCTTAAATAGACCTCAAGGGGTCATTTTCAAAGCATTTGCACTCTTAACCTTAGAAAATTGACACTTGAGCCCTGAGTCTTTAGACAAAATGGCGCAACGAGAGCTTCCCCTGCATGTGTTGGAGCGAGTACGAGTATATCAGCGACCAGTCACTGCAGGACCTTCGGTATGTACCCCTATCCCACTTTTAAATTTCTCATTTTACATGCATTCATTAGGGTTTTAGTATGGTCAAGCCGGTGCGGTGCGATATTGCACCACGAAAGCTCTCCAAACTGGCCCACGCGGTCCTATATAGGGCCGCGTGTGCATAAAGCACTGCGCGGCGTAGTTTGCACCTAGGGAAATTCATTTGTCTAAGTCGGTCGCCTGCTCAAACAATGTCGCATGGCTAGTTAGCTATCTAAGTCCGCCGCATGGTGCACTTTGCAAATTTTTACTATCTAATTCCGCCGCGACTTCCAAACTGTGTCGCTTTTGCAAACAGTGCCGCTTTTGCTGTTTCAAAAGTGAAAGGTGACACGAACACTGGATTTTTTTCTAGGGAAGCTGACGCGGTACTTTCCTTGCATAGGAGACTCCCGAGGTTATTCATTCGAGAGAGCACCGATGGTCGATACTTGAGCAATGAGCCGATATGCATATATTTCTTCAGGAGCAACTTGGGATGCTTGGTCTCTGGTTCGTTGCCTACATCCCTTCCATGTGAGCACACCTAGGTATGATGCATGCTTTGGCCGAGCGGTGGCATAGTGAGACTTCATCCTTTCATCTTCCTACTGGCGAGGCCACTATCACTCTCGAGGATGTCTGGCGCATCTTGCGACTACCTATTCATGGAGAGCGATTGATTTATGATATGGAGGAGGGGAGGAATTCCTGCTTTAGCATCATGGGTGTGGACGAGCTCATGCTCTGCGATGGTCAAATATATTTGGAGCGGTACCGGGGTATAGCCCCTACTTACAGCCTGATTGTGGCCGCCATTATTTCTGGCCTTGTAGCTCCTGATCGGCACGACTGATATTTTAGTCCACATTGGGGACTAGCATGGCAGCAGATCTGTGCTTTCCAAGTGTGTTATGCCTGGGGACCCATGCTGCTGGTCTCTTTATACAGGGATTTGCATGAGTTTGCTTACTTGGAGGGTCGGGCTCTTGGGGCTGGATTGACTCTTCTGCATGTTTGGGCGTTTGAGCGGATTCCAGTGCTTCGCCCGTTTGTGATACCGATTGCCTGAGACATTGATGATCCTTTGGTGTGGTGGTATGGTGAGGCGATGATTCGTTTCACCCATATGGGCATAGATGGCATAACTCACTAGCGGCGAATTCTGGATGAGATGACAGTATTCATTTGGAGGCCGTATATGGGTATGGGCCCATGGATGGATGATGCAGAGCAGCTTTTCTTTTCCCACCAGAATAGACTTATGCAGGGTCAAGAGCACATCCTGATAGAGAGATACCTTCCTGACCGGGTGACCAGACAGTTCAGGGACGTGCAGGATATACCTGATGCTCAATATACAACCATCTTTGCCCGTACGGCCAGGGAGACAGCATGGGGACAACCCATTCCAGTAGACGAGGCAATGACCTCATTCAGGCAGTTGGTGGCTCGGCTTTGGGCATACGATCAGGGGCCAACAGACACAGGGGTGACTCTACCATTCAGGGCATGGTTCAGGCCACCAGTGAGATTGACAATTCTGAGGACATTGCTTCCACGTCGCAAGCCGAGGGGTAGGTCAGCAGGTAGGGGTCAAGGAGGTGTACCACCTCCTCAGCAATCACCTCTGAGGGTTCCTACACAGCATGCAGCAGGGCAGGATGGGCAACTGCACGTGCCAGCGTAGCAGTAGCCGGTAGCGCAACCGGCAGGACAACCAGTAGGACAGCTAGCGGGCCAGCCAACAAGATAGTCAGCAGGACAGCCAAATGCCCGTGACATGTTGATTCAGTAGTTACAGGGGCAGGTACAGGCCCTAACAGCTAAGCGAGATGAGGCCCGACAATGGGTGGCTACAGTTACAGCAGAGAGAGACCTGGCATGATCCGAGAGGGATCAGGAGGTGGGCCGATGGAGGCAGTTAGAGAGTGTGGCTTCCACATCCCGAGGTCGGATAGTTGATATTCGAGAATATAGGGATGCCATCAAAGAGGTCGAGTATTATCGGCATCATTACCAGTAGGTAGTACCATCTGACCGCAAAGCGTCGAACTTTTCTCAACAGACGGGGAGGCGACTAGCAGAGGCTCATGCAGAGAGGCAGGATGGGGAGGGCAACATCCAGTAGGGCCCGCCCACCTTTTGATTACTTATAGTTTGGCTTCATTTTTGATATACGAGCTGCAGTATTTGGCCTTATTGTACTATGTATCTGATGTATACTTGATTTGATTTGTATTATAACAGTATTTTTGATGATATATATGAGATGATTCACCCTTTTATGATGTACATGTACAATATGCGGATGCAAATATGTGATGTTATGAGATGTTTCTATCCTTATGCTTTATGTGATGCAGTGTATGTAATGAATGCTTTTCTTTTTGTATTTTTTGTGTTTTAATGATGTAATGCATATCAATGATGGTAGTTGATGCAAATGGTAATGGATGTATAATGTATGATGTAATGATGTCTTAATATGCTTAGAATAACAAATTTATATTATTCCTCATAACTTAAGATATTGATATGATGCAATGCTCTTCTGATGCTGACGATCTAGTGGATGCAAGATGTATGCATGGATGATGTTTTGATTACTGTTATAATACCATGTTAGTGTGGAAAGAAGGTAGAAGAAATGCAGAATTAGTGAATTAGTGAAGATGGAGATAGTGATTTGTATTGCTAGGAATTGGGATTTTCAAAGGGTCAATTGCGTTATGTTTGATAACACACATAGGTACGATGCATTGAGGTATAAAGAACCAAGATGGCGTTGCGCCTAGTGTGATGGACTTTGACTCGACAATCAGATAGGAATATTCTTGCTCACACTTAACATACATACTTCATTCAGGGTGTAGTTTAGACATTCTAAACATCTCAGACCAAAACATAGAAAAGCAAGCTTTCCTATGTGGTCAACAAGATACCTAAAATATCCTCTCTATAAACCAAACAAAACATGCACCACTAAGTTATTTTGCAAGCGTATCCTACAAGCATAACAGATAACAAGATAATGATCATTGCCCCATTCCTTTCTCTCTAAACCTATTTTGTTTAGGCATCATCGAGAGGTGCTTGGAATGAGCATAAAATAAGATAAGTTTAAACAAGACCAAGAAAAAGCAAACAAACAAGCTAATGTTCTTCATACCGCTAGCCAAGGCTAAACTACTATGGGGTACCTGATGCTTATGTCCATCGCAGGAAAGCTTCATCCTAGGACATGTCGTGACCAAGGTTTGATGGGACTAATTGGGTGATAAGCTATTGATACTCCGAGTTGACCAACTTGTTTGCTTACTGACTTAGACTTCCAAGACTTTTGACGATTAGGTGCTCACTTTGGAACCTGCTAAACTTGCTTCTGACTAACTTACCAAAGGGTGAAGGTGACGATTGACTTATTATGAGTGATGAGAATTACGGGTGAAAGTGAGATGAAATGGGTGCACCATTTTGGTTTTTTCAGATATTTTGAGGCTGTTTTTTGGAATTTTTGAGACATTTTTACAAATGTTTTTGGTATTTTCAAGATTTATGACGAACAGACTAACTTAAAGATCTATACTAGGGGTCTCGGGATCTGATCCATAGATTAGCCTTGCCTACATTATACATGCAAAGACCACGTAGTTCAACGGATGACAACTGACTTGATGATAAGATGGACAAACGGATTGCCATTTTATTACTTAAAGGACTGACCTAAGATGGAGACTAAGTGGGCAAACGGATTGCCAATGCGACGGATGCCTAAGGATTGACTCCAACTATCTCGAGGGATGATCAAAGATCAACCTTGCCTATGTTCAAGCTCAGAGATGACGTAGTTTGACAAGGTGAAAAATTGACAAGACTCAATGATGAATTTTGAGGATTTTATGATATTTTGACATGTTTTTGGATTTTGGATTTTTTGAATGTTTTTGATTTTTTGATTTTTTCTAAATTTTTTTGAGTTTTTTGATGAATTTTTTGAATGTTTTTGAATTTTTTGATTTTTGAGAAGATTTCAAGAATATACACGAATTTAATCTGATGCCGACATAGGAACATGCCCCCAGTGTGGTGCAATAGACTACTTTGATACAGGCAGGACAAACTAACCTTAGGAATGCCAAGTAGTTCCCTGGTGGAATATGGTATGGACACCAACATAGGCTATGGTATGGGTGCGAACGGATGGGTGGATGGATGATTTGAGATGCGATGGACTGATTCATGCAAATCCTAGTAGATGGGGGTTGTGCTTTATTTACACTTGGTGCCTATTCGCAAGGTTTTCACCAAGGTACTTGCCCAAAGCGCCACCGAAGTGGTTTTCACTAGAGGATGAATTTTTCTCTTTTCTATTTTTTAATCCTTTTTTTGATTTTTTTTTTTTTTTGTTGGCCAAGACACTTGTTTGCCAAGTTTACATCAAGGTAACCATTTTTTCAGGACTTTTTCTGATTGTTTTTGTATTTTTTGGTTCTATACCTTGCAAGATTTAGGCATAAAACTGTTTGAGGTGAGAGCTATTCATGGGCTCCTGCAGTGGCTCGCCTTCCGGTGTCGATAACTGATAGGCCCCCGATTTGTAACTTTTTGTGATGATGAAGGGTCCCAGCCAGTTGGGCTCAAACTTTCCCTTTGCATCTGGGTTTGGCACATTCTTTTGGTTTTCTTTTAGTATGAGGTCACCAACTTGGAAAGTGTGTTGTCTGATCTTCTTGTTGTAGTTCCTTTTTAGGCGATTCAGGTACACTTGTAGATGATTAAGGGCATCCATGCACCTTTCATCTAGTAATTCCAGCTCATTCAGTCTTGTAACCCTGTATTCCTCATCTGTGATGAGGTTTTGTAGTGATATCCTCAATGACGGGAGCTCGATCTCAATAGGGAGGATGGATTTTGATCTGTAGACCAGGGAGAATGGGGTGGCACCTGTTGGTGTGTGGATGCTAGTGCGGTAGGCCCATAAGGTAGGATTTAGCTATAGATGCCAGTCACGACCAGAGTCATTGACTATTTTCTTGAGGATTTTCAGAATGGTTTTATTTGTAGCTTCTACTTGGCCATTGCCTTGTGGATAGTATGGGGTGGGAAAACGATGCTGTATTTTGAATTTTTCACATAAATCACAGACATCCTGATTTTTGAAGGGTGTCCCATTATCAGAGATAATGGATTGAGGAACACCGTATCGGAAAATGAGGTAGTTCAGGATGAACTTGGATATTTGTTTCCCTGTGATGTAGGTCATGGGAATTGCTTCAACCCACTTTGTGAAATATTCAGTGGCAGTGATTATGAACTTGTGACCATTGGATGAGGTGGGCAAGATTTTGACAATGAGATTGAGCCCCCACTGTGAAAAGGGCCAAGGTGTAACAATGGGATGCAGTTCTTGACCTGGTGCATGAATAAGGTCTCCATGTTGTTGCCATTGCAGGAATTTTCTGACAAAGTTGTGTGCCTCTCTCTCCATCGTCGGCCAATAGTACCCAGTTCTCAGCATCTTCTTAGCCAAGGTCATACCACTCAAGTGCAAACTGCATGTGCCATTGTGTACCTCAGTTAGAGCATTCAAGGCTTCCTCAGGTTTTAAACAACGTAGCAAGGTTTCATCGGTACTTCTACGGAATAGGGTCTCTCCTAGGATGATGAATCATGAAGTCCTTTTGACAAAAGTGCATTTTAGGTTTGGGGTAATGTCTACTGGGAGGATTCCTAACTTTAGGTAGGTGTATACATCATGATACCAAAGATCACCGGGACCAATGAGTTCGCACATGTATTCTAACTCTGGTACCTCAAACGTGGGTACGAGAAGCTGCTCTATGAGGAATTCATGTTTTGAAACGTTACGGGGGATGTCTAGTAAGGATCCAATTGTTTCCATTGCATCGGTTGCTCTGTTGTTTTTCCTTGGTATTTGCTCAAAGGTAATGTTGATGAAAGATTCCTTGAGGGTTTCTACCACCTTCTTGTATGGTTCGAGCTTATCATCCTTGGTTTGGTATTCACCGTTGACTTGGTTGATGATAAGTTGTGAGTCCCCGTAGACTTTTAGTGCCATGATTCACCACTGTGCTGCAATCTTGAGGCCTATGGTCAAAGCCTCACATTTTGCAATATTGTTGGTGCATGGGAACACTAGCTTATATGATCTAGGTATACAGTATCCTTGCGGGGTGATGAAGAACACACCAACTCCTAATCCATGTTGCGTGTGGGAGCCATCGAAGTACAATTTCCAGTGGTCAGTTGCACCAAGGTTAAAAAGGGACTCATCTGGGAATTCTGATATGAGTGGGTTATCTGCGTAGATAGGAGCTTCTGCGAGCTGATCCGCAATGACTTGTCTTTTATGGCTTTTCATTCTACATACTCGATATCATGCTCAGACAATATCATTACCCACTTAGCCATTCTACTTGTAAGCATTGCTTTTGACATAGATACTTTAGAGGGTCTATCTTGGCAATCAGCTTGATTTGGTGGGCTAGCATGTAGTGTCTAAATTTCTAAGCTACAAATACTAGTGCTAGGCAAGCTTGTTCTATTGATGTGTAATTGAGCTCGTACCCCACCATTGTTCTGCTGATGTAGTAGATAGCCTGCTCAGTTCCCTTTTCATTATGTTGAGCTAATAGGGCACCAAGGGTAGCTATTGTTGCTGATATGTATAGGATTAATGGTTTCCCTACAATGGGTGGCATCAACATAGGTGGCGTAAGTAGATATTCTTTTATTTTACTGAATGCTTGCTCGCATTTGTCATCCCACCTGAAAGCTACTCCCTTGTGAAGCAGGTGTGAATAGGCAATTTGTTTATCTGCTACCTATGCTATGAATCTCCGGATGGACTAGAGTCTACCTTGTAATCCCCTAAGTTGCTTTAATGTCCTTGGTGCCTCCATGTCAAGAATTGCTTTTACCTTTGTGGGATCTACCTCTATTCCTCTCATGGAAACTATGTAATCCAACAGCTTTCCTGATTGTACCCCAAAGACACACTTCTTCGGGTTGAGTCTAACCTTGTATTGTTCTAACCTGTCAAATATAGCACTTAGAGTTCCTACATGATCCTGTCTCTTTTTTGATTTAGCCAGTATGTCATCTACATAGTCTTCGACTATTTCATGGATCACGTCGTGGAAGATCAATGTCATGGCTCTTTGATATGTGGCTCCTGCATTCTTCAACCCAAACGACATCACATTCCAGTAGTAGGTACCCCAAGGACATATGAAGGTTGTCTTATGTTGGTCTTCCTTTGCTATCATTATCTGATTATACCCCGAGAAGCCATCCATTAGGGATAGCTTCTCATGTCCGGCCGTCATATCCATTATCATGTCAATGTTGGGTAGTGGAAAATCATCCTTATGACATGATTTGTTTAGGTCTCTGAAATCTGTGCAGATGCGGATGCCCCCTTTTGGTTTTGAGACAGGTACAAGATTCGATATCCATTCTAGATAGTCGATCGGGCATATGAAGCCAACATCCAGAAGTTTTTGTAGCTCAATTTTGACGAGCAAGGCTATTTGTGGGTGCATCTTTCTTAGCTTTTGTCTGACTGGTTTTGCTCTAGGGTATACGGCCAAATGATGAACTACTACTTTAGGGTCTAGACTTGGCATGTCAGTGTGGGTCCATGCAAAATTTACTTTTCTTTCTTTTAGGAATGTTGCCAATAGCTCCTGTTCTTCTACCATGAGGGACTCGGCATAGAAGGTGATTTGTGGTTCTGATTCTATTCCTAAGTTGACCGGGTTGCACTGTCCTGCCAATACTGTTGATTTCTCCTAATGTAGAGCAATAGGGGGGAGATTGAATCCTTCATCCTCCGGTGCCTCAGAGAGGTTTTCACCATTGGATGCGTCCTTTATTTTAACTATTTTATGGTTAGAGAGTGCCATAGTGTAGTTTTCACTCAATAACTCTGAGCTTATTCTCGATATTTTTCTTTTGCGACTAAAGGACTCAATCGTCTCCCCATAGTATGCTTGTGTGTCCAGTGTGATGTTGAATCCTGCCTTGTGATCCCCACATGGGATTGTGTCCCTTAGTCCCATGAATTTTGAGAGTGCCTCATTTTTTTTGAATGAATCAAGAATCGGTGGTCCCCGTTGGTCGTGATTGATGAGTTGGGGGTGTACTAAGGTGATTTGGTGGGTTGGTTGGTTTGACTCAGTTGGGGATGCACTTATCATTAACAAGGTGGAATCCTCAAAAAGCCTAGGGAGACCTGCTATTGTATCATCATCATCACTACTAGCATAAACCACAGTGACGTCAAAGGTGTATCGAGCGGGATACCTAGGCAAGCGGGTGGTCTAGGAGTGGTTGTTGTTACCTGGGGAGAGGACCTAACTTCTCTCCTAGGAGTACCTCTGCCATGTACGGTTATACTCGGAGGAGTATAGCGAAGGCCAAGGTTTTGCATTCCTCTTTCTACAATGATGGGCTCCAATCGTTCATCACTATTTCTTCCCAAGCTCTCATTCCTATTATAGCCCATACCAAACATCATTTGTAACCCTCTATTAGTTTCCTCCATGGGTAAGGTGGGAGTGGGTCTTTCATCTTGGTATAGCATGTTTGATATGTCCTCCTCATCTACATTCTCCCAACTGAGGTCACCCCAGCGGTGCAATCCAGCGGGTTCGATTCCAATACTGCGGATAGGTGTTTGAACTGGCTAGGGTTGTCCATGCGACCTAGGAGATTGTGGTAACTCTCCTACAACAAATCTATTTCTCTTCATTCTATAGTCACCACATCTATTTTCTTCGATCATGCCTTTGATTTCGGATATGTCAGGGATGGCAGGTGTCTTTGTCATAGAAGTGGAGGCGATATTGGCTGGGTCTATGTATGAAGTAGACGGTCCTTCATCATTTTTGGGCACTTGGGGAATCTTATAAAACTTGGCTTCCAAGTTTTTACAGTAGGCAAAAGGTTCAAGATCCCCTTATATAGTGACCTCCTCATTCTGATGTGAGAATTTAATGCACTGGTGATAGGTTGAGGCACTGCCTTCATTCCATGGATCCATGGGCATCCAAAGAGAATGTTGTATGGCAGGTCGAGGTTGAGGACCTAACAAGTGGTTTCCATGCTTGTCGGCCCCACTTGAATGGGGATTTTGATAGTACCCTGAGATACTCTTTCTTGGTTGTCACATGCCCTTATTGTGATGCTTTTTTTCTTATTGATGGAATCCTCAATGAATCCCAATTTCTTTATGAGTTTTAAAGAACAAATATTAAGGCCTGCACCTCCATCTACCAGGACTCGTTTGACTTTCTTTTTGTGGATTAGGACTTGGAGGTGGAGTGCATGGTTATGAGATGGTTGTGGAGGGAAATATTGATCCAAAAATGTAATGAGGTTTGGGGTAACGATGTTACCCACCATAGCCTGAAATTGCTCTATGTCAAGGGTAGCGGCAATGGTAGATGCAGCTAGTGCTTCATCAAGGATCTTCCTATGTGCGACGGAGATTTTCACTAATTCCATGATGGAGATTTGGGCTAGTGTTCTTTTTAGCTGGTCAATGACATTGTAATCATAGGGGATGGCCTTTGTATTGGAAATGGGGGTCTTAGTAGGTGCCCCAGTAATGGTAACATTTTCACCTCGTGTGGTGACTCCACAGTCATTGTTGGATCCCTTGATATTTATTACTGTGACCATTTCATCGATGCATCCAACTATCTCCTCGTATACTAGATTAGCGCTAGCATACTTTTGCTTGCCCTTATTATTCCCTTGGTTATTCCCTTGATTGTTCCCTTGGTTATGATTCGGCATCGGATTCGTGTATATCTTCAAATCTTGGTTTCCAGTCGGCTGCTCAATGTTGATGACCTTATCCTCAATGAGGTATTGGATGATGTTTTGAGCCTCATGCAATTGGTGGTGGTGTGTCCTTTGACTTTGTGAAATTCGCAAAGGAGGTTCTCATTATACCACGGCGGCTTGGTCATAGGTTCTGTGTACTGCTCAGAGTTAGAGATCTTGATTAGATTCTCTTTGACCAGTTTCTTCATTATGGACTCAATCGATTCACCAAGAGCTATGAATTTTCGCTTGGGGGGAAACTTGTTGCGGGGAGGTGGTCCTCCTTGATTTCCCACATTATTGATTTGATTGGTGGAAGATGGTTGTGGTTGTGCTACTACCGCATTAGTCTGCACATTGTTGTGATTATGATTTTGTGACTGATGATGGTTTTGGGTATTCTGCTTAGGGGCACTGATGATCACTTTAGCATCAACCACGCCGTCGTTCGTGATATTTTTATTCCTCGACCAAGTTCGAGATTTATCATTGTAGTTGTTAGACAAGAGGTTATCTTGGGGTGGAGTGAATGTTGGTGCACTTCCTCGTATAGTAAGGGCTCTTTCAATGTTGAGCGCCTTTGGGATCAGTTGATCATATGATGTGATGCACTGCATTTTTAGGTAGAACGCCAAGTTTTCATCTAGATTGGCAATGATAGTGCAAACTTGTTGTTCCTCTGGCATGGTCCACTTGCTTTGATTAGCCTTGGATTTCCATCTTTGCAAGAATGATGCGAATAACTCTCCTTTTCGTTGTTTGAGTGTAGATAGTTCTTCTAGACTGACATCTGTAACCATGTTGAAAGCGTAATTTTTAAGGAAAGCCTCCACTATTTCTTCGAATGTTTTAATGCTCATGGGTAGGCAAGAGAACCATTCCATAGCTGGACTAGTCAGGCTTCAAGGAAAGTGTCGCATTAGATACGTGTAATCATATGCGACCTCCATGCAGTGCACCTGAAATTCCCTGACGTGGTTTTCAGGGTTGCCCGTTCCATTGTATTTGTCAAATTTGGGGATCTTGAATCCCTTTGGGAACAGCACCATGGTGAGACTTCTATCGAATGGATAAGGGCACAAATTTCCTAGTGCTCGGGTTGTTTTTCCTGCTTGGAGGTCCAACACCTGCTGCAAGAGCAGTTTGATTTGTGTTGCAACATCTTTGCTCGGATCGAGAGGTGGGATGAATGAATTGTGAGGTGTTTGAGGTGTTTGATGGGTGGGGAGAGTACTAGTAGGCATTTTATGCAAGCTTGGTTATGCATTCAAAGCCTGATAGTATGCCTACATTTGCATCAACAAAGCTTGTTGTTGATCTTCTTATTGTTGTTCCAACAACGCTTGTTGTTGGTCCATCTGCTGATGTTCCCATGAAGCCTGTTGTTGATCGATCTGTTGTTGAGCTAGTAAAGCTTGTTGTTGGTCTAGCTGCTATTGTGCCAACAATGCTTGTTGTTGGTCGAGCTGCTATTGTGCTAACAAATATTTTTGTTTAGCTTGTTGTTGTGCCTGAAAATCTTGCAGGGCTTGTTGGTAGGCTTGCAGATGGATCGCTTGCAATTGCGCTTAATACTGTGCTTGTGCTTGTTGTTGGGCTTGTGCCTGGGCTTCAACTTGAGCTTGAGCTTGTGCTTGTGCTTGTGCTTGAACTTGAGCTTGGGCTTGTGCTTGCGCTTGTGCTTGCTGCTTTTGTTGGAGTACTCTCTGTTGATTGGCCTTTTGAAGGGTTTGGATTAGTACGGTGAAAGAGTTGGCCATGTTGGCTTTTGGCGGGATTGGTGGTGGGACAGGAATCGTGGCAACCGTTGTGACAAGTGGGGGGATTGTGGTAGTGTTTGGGATTTGGGTTGTTGGAGGGGTGGTGGAGATGATTGGTCCTTGAGATGGCATGCTTTGGGATACTTGGGTACCAATTGTAGTGGTGGCTTGTATGGTTGCCAATTGTTGTGATGATGTGGGAGAGAAGAGGGAATTGGGTGTGATGTTTAGATTGTTAGGTTCTACGAAACCATCAATGCTTATAGGAGGAAGACCCTATCCAAGAGGTAATGTGGTTGTAGCTAGAAACGAGGGTAGCGGTGGTAGGCTATCCCTAAAAGAAAAAGGATTAGTGACTTCAGTTGCTCTAAACAAATCACCTTCTTCTTGTGGTAAAGAAGTGGGTATGTTTAACGAATAAGTTGGCGAGGCATGAAATGAAGATGAGCCAACAGGATTATGAAATGCGAGTGGGACGTATGGGTGTAATGGATTTTTTGGAACAAACATAACTAGTGTGGTGGTGATGACTGCTTCTTTGTTAGCCACAAGGTGGTGCTTTTGCAATTCTCGGAACATGGCGCTCCCCTTGTTCACATTCGGCGAGGTTGGTGTGATGACCGATGCGGTGCAAGGTACTTCTTGATTGTCATTGGGGATGTATTAGGAATAGGCACATCTATACTAGTGCTTGCATTAAGGTCAAGAGGGGGCAGGACCCCTCCTCTTGCTATTGTATTTAGGTATTTAAACATGGCACTGACAATTTTGTGGTTCTCTGGATTTTGAGCCATCTCCATGTCTTCGTTTATGATGTCCCCTTGATGACTCTCTTCTTGAGTATTTTGTGATGATAAGGGAGAGTTGCTTGGGGGATTGCTTGATCCCACTAGGTTCACTTCGGTATTTAAATGACTCGTATCCATAGAAGTTGATATTTCTCTAATATTCTCCATGTCCTTCTTGTGTTGAGATCTTGTTTGGACCATAAAAAATAGGGATTTGTTCGATCCTAACCTTTCAGGTCCAAAAGAGAAGAACTAGGGAAGATAAGAGATCAAATATGGTGGTAATGATGATGGGTTAAATGGATGACAATGAGTGAATGAAACCTTTGGAGAACTTTTGAAGGTGTATGCTAAACTTGTAAGGGCTCTTGAATTGATTGAGTGTGATAATTTGACTAGATGCGTTTAAGTCAAACAGGATTGTTGTGAAGTTGTATTCCCTAAGAAGTTGCGTTATCCTAGGGGAACTTGCACAAATGGATGGATTGACTAATTGTGTTAAGCCAATGTATTGTGAACTAATAGACTTTAAGAAGTTTTGGTATCCTAAAGAAAATTTGTCCAATGGTTGAGACTAAGTTGGCTAGGTGTGTTAAGCCAAGATATGGTGATGTTGATTTAGCCCCTTAAGTTTAGCGTGATGATTGATTTCTAGAGTTCATAAAAGGTTTTGATGATGAGATGGGATTTAGTTGATAGAGGAATGAATGAGAATGACAACTTTGATCTTGAACCTTATCCTAGACACGACTCTCTCTACAAAACCTCTGTATTGAAGAACATGCTAGACTTCTTTATGGGAGAAAAGCAAACCTTTCAAAAAGTTCAGGATTTTGTTGACAATAAAATGCATACAATGCAGGATTATTCCTTGAATCTTTTCTATAAAAGTTGTACACAATTCTTTCTCTAAATTCGAAAATTCTCTCAAGGCGCTCCTCATGAGTTTTTAGACTAAGCTTTTTGAACTTTGGCTTTGGGATTTTAATCTTGCGGGTTATCATTGGAGACAACACACATGAAGTTCAAATTGTCTTTTATCTAGGTTTAATGAGTTTCTTTTTATCCAAGACACTTTGCTTGCTTAGGTTTCAAACTATATGTCTAGTTTCCCACTTTCTTTCTCATCCCACAACGTTCTTTGTGTGGAAATTGAGGAAAATGGGAAAAAGTTCCTTATGTTTATCCTTGTTGAAAACAAATGATGGTAGAATTTGTGCACTTAGAAACCTCTAGGAATATGATTCCTAGGGAAAGCAAGAGTGTCCAAATTCATCAAGAGGTATTTGTTTCCCACAAGGTGTTTGAAATTTGAAGGTCTTTGTGTATGTTTGTTTTTCAAATGTTTTCAAAATCAACCAATGTATTTCTTCCAAGCACTTTTTACACTCCTAGGATGATGAGGCAATACCTTGTTGGGTTCCCACTTGGCTAAATCCAGTTGCGCATATCTTGTGCGAATGGCTAAATGCTTGACCACACTGGCTCCCCTCCATGGCACTCACTTATTCGAGTCAGCCAAGCATTAGTACCCATGAATCTCCCATGGAATACTTTCCATTTCCACAACAAGACCACATGTATAATGCGGGGCGGCTTCAAAGGACATGACCTTTTGCACCAAAAAGATAGGCAAGGTTTTGGCCTTTTTCTAAACAAAGGGTTCTACTTCGGGCATTCCATTCGTGGGGGATTATCCAACATCGACGAGAGTCCATTGTTGTCTATCTCGTCAGAAAAATCCTCGTGATATTGGCCTTTGTTCCAATATCCACACTTATATCCCGGGTGGAAGTCGCTTGGCTTTAGTGTGTTCCCGGTTGGGTCATTCCCTTGGGTGATTACTTTTTCCCACAAGGCAGGCCCTCTAAGATAAACAAAAGTGAGCTAACATATCCCATCGTTCACACAACCTTCATTGAAAAACAAAGGGGAAAACCTCCGCAATATGTCATGCTCACACTCGCATGTTTTGTTCAATTTTAAGTGCTCAAATCGAAATGTGGAGGCAATCCTTTTGACAAGTTAATATCACAAAAATGCTTTTGATTCTCAAGATTGCTATGAAGCGCGAGAGAAGCTCATACGCATTTTAATGATGTTAATTTGTGAAAAAGTTTGCAAAACATAAAAGACACTTGTTCATTTTTAATCCTCAAAGCAATAATGACTTCTTTTTAAGCACCAAATAGAAATGTGAATTTGCCTTCTTCAATTATTACCTTTCAAACCAAATCTAGTGTGTTTGTCTAAAGTTCTTTTTAGCCCCTTGGCAACTTTAGGAAAACAAAATTTGATTGTTCTTTTTAGAGCCCAATGACAATTTAGTGTCCTAAGATCAAAGATTTAACAAATTTTATTTAAAGAGTGTTTAAAGAACACTTAAGTGTTTAAAAACACTTTGTACAACATAAACATGGTATCATGAGAAATCTGATTGTTCTTTTTAAAGCCCAAAATAAAAGTAGTTTTCCTAAGGCCAAAGATATTTAACAAACTTTCTTAAGAAGTGTTAAAGAACACTTTTAGTGTTTAAAAACCCTTTGTTTTGTTGCACATGACATCATGATGACTTCTTCCTTTGCTCCAACCTACAAAATAACAGAAAAACAAAGAGCAATAAAGATAGGAAGACAAATTACAGGTTTAAAAAAAATTGAATTTATAAAGTACATGTCAATTAAAAAATTTATTGTCTTCCCACGGCAGAGTTTGGAAAAGTAGTTGAGTTTGGAGAAGCGGCAAAGTTTGGAAAATAGGCAGCGCTAAATAGCACCGCACGGGTGACTTTGGGAAGTGCTCTGCAGAGGCAGAGAGCTCAAAAGTGGTGCAATAGAGGCCCACGGTGCAATTTAGAATCGGCCTACTTTAAAAATTTAAAATTTATGGGCGGGAAAAGCGATGCGGTGGAGTTTGGAGAAGGCACGGCTCAATACAGAGCCACGGTGGTGAAAGCGGCAGAGTTAGGACCTGTGCGGCGAGCTTAGAAAATTTAAAAAGTGACAGGCGAGAATCCGCGGCAAAGTTTGGAGAATTCAACGGTGGGTCAATATGGAGCCACGAAACTAAACGCAATGAAGTACTGCGCCGCGGAGCTAAGAGTGGAGCAATATAGAGCCACGTGGGCTAGTTTGCCTGTGTCTACAAATAAAAGTTAGAAACCGAGGAATTTGAAAATGTGATTGAATTTCTCGACTTGCTGCCCTCCCTCTAGTGCCAAAATGTGAACCCCTAAACCTGCAAATGCACAATGAAAACAAAGCACATTAGTTTGTTAGATCAAAATGCATACAAGAGTGAGGGATTCCCCACAAAATCCATTTATTAAAGCTAAAATTAGGAAAATGAAGAACATGAAATAAGAAACTTGAACTAAATCCTAATTAAGCCACTAAAGTGATGATCCCATGGGGAATTGGTGCCAATGATGTGTTGCAATTGGCCCTTTCCCAATTCCTATGATTGCAATGTGGATTGATGAAGAAATGGTCAAATCTCCAAAGAGATTTGAGCATAACCTTGGTGCAAATGTAAAAATGATGGATATGTATGGATGAAAAGAGCAAAATTAGTTCACTTGAAGAGAGTAACTTTGCATATGAGTTGTGGATGAAGATTGAAGAGAAGAGTCTCCAATTTATAGACTCAAATCTTGGAAGAGATAGTGTAAATAAGTAATATGGGACAAAAGAGAATCCAATGGCATTGTACCACTTGTCCAAATGTGATTGGATGAGGAATGTGCAAGTTTTGGCCAATGTGCCAATTAATGCAATTAGGTGCCATTTCAAATTTGAGAAATGACATGTTGAAGAGGGAAAGAGGATGAAGTTAATGTCACTTGGCTCAAGCTCAAGGACATGTAAGAGACATTGAATGCCTTGTTGGAAGGACCAAGTCCACTTGGCCTTTTTGAATTCAAATAAGGAATATTCCCTTTTTGATGCTTTGTGAGGGAAAATAGAAGAATTAATAAATCAAAGTAATTGATTTATTGTGCAACTTGCATTCTCTAGAGGAATTTAGGGATTTAGATTATTTTAATCAAGGATTTGATTAACTTAATGAAGAGTTAGGTGATGTGACAATTTAGACTTAGGTTTGTGAATTAATTTAAGTCCAGAATTGAGAGGAAATGATTTATTAAATAAATGATTTAATTTATTTAATCAAGGAGGAATATGATGTGATTAAATCAAATAAGGTTTAATTTATTTAATTTAATAGGACTTTAGAGAATTTAATTAAATAAAATGATTTACTTAATTAAATAGATATGTAAGGTTAATTAAATTAAATTGATTAATTTAATCACTGAAAGGAGAAGACTTAATCCAATAAACAATGATTTATCAAATTAAGTGATGGAATGTAATGAAATGCTGAGAATGTTGTTAGTAAATCGGGATCAGGTGTGCCAAAACGAATTTGTACTTTTTCCATGTCTACAAGTCCAATGTTACATAGGATTGCAAAGCTTTTCAGCCTTGGATGTGGGTGCAAATCCCTGTGATAACAGTTTTTGGCACACCTGGTGGGACACATTTGGACTCTTCTAGTCTAAATCTCTTCCACACAATTCTGATTTTTGGTGTGAAAATTAGTATTTACAGCCTTTCGAGGCAGGATTTACACACACACACTTGGTGACTCTGAGCACATCTACTGGTTTCAAATGTTCAAGTGCTAGTATGTTTCAAAATCAAGCTTCTTATTTTGATTTCCAACCCTTTAAGATATGAGTAGAAATGTCAAGTTTTCATAGTCAACATGTATACCCACCCCCTTACTATGAAAATATTATCAACCAATTACCCTATCAGCCATATCAGGCCAATCATGTTGTTGGTTTTATCCCAAACAACCATGCAACAACAACATATCAGCATGCTCAACATGCTTACCTCCCATGCACCCCTGCTCAACCTTCATATCATAGTTTATACGTCCAAAATCAGCTTCAAGAGGTTGAGGATATGAAAAATAACATGAATGCAACCAAGGACATATTTTTAAACATCACAAAGCAGATAGAAGAGTATAAAAGGAAACAAGAGCTTGATTTGCAGCAATAGGAGTTAAATTAATAGGCCTACCTTCACGAACAAGAATTGCAAATACAAAGGATATAGTTCAAAGAAAAGTTTGAGAGGGAGTTAGCAGCAAAAGAGGAGCAGATAAAGTTTTTGTTTGCTTGAACACAAAATCAAGAGGTCCAAACAACTCTTATCACTCTAGATCAACCCTTACAAGATGAGGATAACTCACTTATCATGGAGAAGATTAAAAATGTAAATCCATTTTTTTTAGCTTTGGAGGTTTACCATTTAGAATAGCAAAAGATTGAACAAGAGCAAGGGGTTGTAGAGACCAAAATAATCAAAAATCCAAGTTTTAGGAGTGATCCTCCAATACAGCAACCAATTCATAGCCAAGAGCAGTCTGAAACACACTATAATGAACTTAGTAATCCTACTTCAGTAGTTGAAGTTTCTTGCAGTCCCTTTTGTGCCAACAAATCATAAAAATCACATGCGGAGCAAGAGGTTTCTATTGTTTATAGTGAATTCCCAGCTGAAAATGAACCTAACACATGTGTAGAGGAGGTTGGTTCCAGCTTGACATTGAATCCTTTGCATTTTGGTTCATGTGAAAATTTCTCTAATATTGTTTATGAGAATGAAAGCAGATTGGAAAGGCTACAAGGTGGAAATCTTCTATTGCAGAGACAAGTTGTTAGGGTTTCAATGGAGAAGGCACCTCATGAGGAGGATGATTCAATTTCTTTGTTTGACCAGCTACCTAGATTTATTGACAATAATGAAGATAGTCAGGTGCTCAACTTACCAGCTATTTTGGAATAGCAAGAATATGTTAAAAAAATTCATGAGCTACTGGTCCATGAAAGCAAGGATGATAGTCTTGTTTTGCATGAGGATATTACTAACTATCAGGTTGAACATGAAACCAAATCAAATTAGGTTCTCCATGAAGATGAAGCATCTAATTTTTTTCAGAATTCCCTTTGTACTACATTGAAGAGGCTAGCATGAATGAATTGAAAGCAACTTGCCTTGAAGATCAATCAAGTGAACAAATTGAAGATAATCAATCTCTTTAAGACATATCCAGGTTTGACTGTCAAGATCCTACCTATTTAGCTTGTAGAGAGCTTGCCACTCTGTTGAACTCTTGTAGTGGTCAAAAGCCCAAGCCAGTGATTAATGAAGATAGTTAGGTGCTGGATAATACAGAGGTTGATTCACAAAAAAGGGTTGTTCAAGTAGAGCAAGAAAGGTAGAAAAACATAGATATTAAAGATATAAGCTTTGAAAATCATCATAAGAATATGTTAGATCATACTTTCTATGATAAGGTTGATCATGATACAGACTTATTCTCAAGAATCATTGAAGTTTTTTTCTCTAACATTGTTGAAAACTTAGCACCTTTCAAGACAAAGGATTGTGATCAACATAATCAAGTGACTAAAGAGGTTGTGGTTGAAGAGACAACACATGGGGAAAAATACAGCAAAAAGAGTCCTCGGTTTAGCATCTCAATAGGATGCCCAATCAGGCATCTCTCCATAACATAGTCCAAGCAAGAGGTTCATATTAAAGGACAACAAGGCCAACTTTCTCATTCATTCCAAACAAATAGTTTGGTTGATCAAAATCAGAGGGGGAAACAGTTTGTATACATTCTATATGAAGCACCACAACAGTTTATTAAATATTTTCTTGTGCTTCATCTAGTTTTAGTTGTTCATAAACATGTAAATCAATGTTTTGTATTAAGAAGGGGAAGCTACTTTAACCAAATAGTAAATGGATTTGTTTGAGGCTTTCACGGTTGTTTGGTTAGGGTAGGGTAAGATAGTTTCATTTCAATATTGTTTTACTTTCAATAAGTGTAGATGTTGCACATGTTTTCTAACTTCATTATAAGCAAAGTCATGATTAGTTTCTTTCAATTTTTGTCTGTTGTTGTATGGTTTCACCAATTGAGTTACAGATTTTCTGAGTCAAAAAGGGACAAAAATGAACTCCATGCCCAATGGATTATCAAGGCAACTGGTCTAATAGGGCTTAGCAAGCAAGCACTCAACAAAGGTCACCAAATTGTTACCTATTTTTTCCTTCAGCTCAAAACAAGTAGAGTTGATCTTCAAATTCTAAATTTAAAGGGAAAAAGGTACACATATTTCTAAAAATATTCACTTCGTGATAGTGATTCCATTTTACAAATGAGTTTTAGTTTATTATGCAAATAATTTGTAACAAAAGAAATCATAGGTTTGCATAAATTTGTTTTTTTATTCACAATGTAAAAATAAAGTCCCACACAAGCCATGGGAGGAGCTTAATCCGATTACTATAATCAAATGCCAAATGCAAAAAAGGAATGTACAATATACAACTAAAGATGATTGAACATAAGGAAAAGAGTGATTCATCATTTCCTGGAATGACGAATCATCATTTCAGTTATGTGGTGTCTTCATGCATTTAGCTCCAGTTGGTCTAGCTCCCACTCCAGTTTCAAGCACACCTGTAGGATTGTTAAATGTGGTGTTAGAGAAATGAAAAATCACTAATTTCCTCATGTCCACATTACCAACAGAAATATAACTTACATCCTATCAGGCACCCATCACATGATCAAGTCAAGAGAAAGAAGATATTTAAAGAGCACAATCATCATTGGAAGCTTTCAACTTCATTTTATTTTGCTAACATATTCGTTCACTATGCAAGTATAAGATTAATTGTATTGCTAGTTTTCATATTCAAGCATGTGAAGTAAAATGTGGCTCCCACAAGGGTTGAGCCTAGCATGATAGGAAGATGTTGTCTTAGGCTTGATTAAATCAGATTTCATTATTCAAAGGCATTCATCATAAAGTAATGATAGCAAGTGAACAAACATGGAGACAAAAGCTCATCTCACAAGCCTAGTGAAATCTTTAGATGAAAATATAGATTTGGAAAAACAAATGACTAAGTGGCCTCTATGCTTTGGGTCATCAATCATAAATGAGCAATGTTATGTGGAACAATTCATGTTACTAAATGTTCCAAAGGATGTGAATGATACACCAAAATGGGACACTCAAAGGTTGCAATAATGTTTGAACAAAGTCAAAACCCCTGCAAGGTGGGTTTTATGAAGACCTTTATGGGGACTCCTTTGTTAGACAGGTTGATGCCTCTAATACCATATGCTACAGAGGGTATCAAACCTTTCTTTTTTCTACAATATGTATGAAACAAAAGAGGATCTTGGCCTATGGATTCAAGTAGAAGCCCATAAATACCATTATCAAGGTACCGCTACAAAATGAAAGGAGAAAGCCAAAAATTCATTTTTTGTGCAAACTCAAGGCATGAAACCCTCCATTTCTCATGCAAATGAAAGAAAACTCAAAATGATACAATACTAACCATAGCTTATCAAGGTTTTTAGAACCAAGTTTATGCCCTCAATAGTTTTCAAAACCCATCTTTTTGCCTTACAAATAAAATGACCCATTTCTTCTTCCATTTTTTAAAAACATTATACACAAAAATGAATGAAGACTGTCATGGCTCAACAATGCAAGTGTAGCCTCTTATATAAAGTTGTTTCCCTTTGTTTTTGGAGGTGGGTTTAAATTAATGGTTTTACATATTCTGTTACATACAGTGAGAAAACTGAGTACCCAGATGAAGGAAGAGCATGCCATGGTAAAGAACAAAAGGCTCCTTTATTTTGTTCACTATGAGGATCGATTAGAGCATATTATACAATAAATTTCTCAAGATTTAGGTTAAATGTAGAATATCTTACCCATCATTTGTTGTTGAGGAAAATCATCTAAAACCCATGTATGGATTCCAAAGGGTTCTTTAATGGAGGTGTCCATGGCGGCCCCAATACCAAAAATATCAACAAAGATTGAAGCAAAGAGAATACATTAGAAAAATAAATGAAGGTCACGGCCATAAGGCTTGGAAGTGTTTCTCAGAAAGAGTTCAAAAGCCATATTTGTAACTGAGAAGCACTTACCACATTTTATCTCACACAATCTCTCAAAAAAAGGAT
The DNA here is from genome assembly GCA_007115665.2 of Sequoiadendron giganteum. Classification (NCBI taxonomy): domain Eukaryota; kingdom Viridiplantae; phylum Streptophyta; class Pinopsida; order Cupressales; family Cupressaceae; genus Sequoiadendron; species Sequoiadendron giganteum. The sequence continues at coordinate 455,862,560 of CM021105.1, read as the reverse complement.
CATTAAAAGCAAAGAATGGTGAAGTTTCAAGCTAAAACCCTATCCATTGGTGGTGCAACAACAAGCTTCTTCAAAATGAAAAGTGAAGAATGAAATAATGATTAGGGTTCGAGTAGTTTTGACTTGAAGCCCTAATCATAATGATATTTTTTCCTTATTCTTTCAAAACATTATCATTGATGTTTTATTAGTGCCTATGCTCTTGACTTTTTAAGTCAATCGACCTAATCATTTTAGGGGGGCCGTGGACTAAAGGTGACAATATTACCTTTAATATTTTCATTTAAGATTGAAATCCTTTCACACTAAAGCATGTGCTTTGTAAAGGCTACATGAAAAATGTAATATCACTACATGTTATAGTGAGGAGGCACTTAGCATGTATTTCTTGCATGATTGTATGAAAATTAAACTATGAAATTAAATATTAAGGATGCTATTTTATTATTACCTAAATATTTACTATGTAATGTAAATAAAGGAGGACTATCACATTTAAACATTAAAATAATCATAAAATTGATTATCTTTAATATCCAAACAAGAAATTCTCTTTTTCTCAAAATCATGCAAGAAGACAAGTAAGGTGAACTAGAGATCCGATCATGCAAATCACGAGGGTGGAGACTTGAGTCTCTTTTCAGTTAGTTGAACATGCAAGGTTAGTGGGAGTCATTTTTTAGGTATCTGAGGATCACATCATTCAGAGCCATTTTGCATGGAGTTTCCTATGACAAACTTCAGTTTCACATTAGTTCTCAAGATGTTTTCATTACACACATCCAGAGGATGAGTTTGCAACATTTAGAATTCAATTTGCTTCAGTTCTGGGCCCAATTTTTGAGGCTTTTCATGTTTTTTCATGAGGAGATTTTTTGAGATATTTTACACTCTCAGTTGGATTTCAATTCCACCTCCTAGCACTTTGTTGCTATCTATTGTATATATGGAAAAAGATTGTCTTTTTTCTGTCAGTTCTTGTTTTCTTCCTTTGCATTCTACAAAGAAGACTTCTTGTAACTTAGTTTTTATAGTTTATGATATTTAGTAGGTGTTACATGTTATCTTAGAGTGTCAATTGTAGAGTGTTCCTTCTTTTATCATTACAAGTTAGATATTAGCCTTCTTAGATTCAGGTGTTTTGCCTTTATGAATGTTTTGGATGCAAATTTAATGTGTTTGATATCAAAGCCTTTAATTTTGTGTCACATTCATGAATGCATTTACAAAAAAAAAAAATCAATCTTAGTTGTAGGTCATAATTTGTTATTTTAGTTTATCCTCATCTTTAAGTTGTGAAAATACCATTTTCCTTCATAAAGAATAAATTACCAAGCCTTCTTGTGAATCATTGATGTGATTAAATTGCCCGATCTGAGTTGTGAAAATAAACTTCGTAAAGAATCAGTTGTGAATCAATCTACTCATCAAGTATCAATTAGGTGCCTCACCCAGATTTAGTTTAGTTTTGTATTCATTTCATCATTTTCTTCCCTTTTCCATCCAGTTACATTAAATAATTATAAAATCAAAAGGGGAGCCAGCCCATAATTTGGAGGTCTAGTTTCACAATAAGGCACCCACAACCTAAAATTAGTCCAATGTTACATGGGATTGTAGAGCTTTTCTACCTTGCATGTGAGTGCAAATCCCTGTGATAACAGGCAGGTCACATGGCCCCCTTCCAAATCAGTACCAACAACAAGGTGGGCCACATGGTCCCCTTCCCAATCAACATCAAGGTGGGTCACATGGTCCCCTTTCAAATCAGTACCAACAACAAGGCGGGTCACATGGCCCCCTTCCAAATTGGTACCAACAACAAGGTGGAACACATGGTCCCCTTCCCAATCAATAACAAGGTGGGTCACATGGTCCCCTTCTAAATTAGTACCAACAACAAGGTGAGTCACATGGTCCCCTTCCAAATCAATACCAACAACAAGGTGGGTCACATTTTCCTCTTCCTGATCAACATCAACAAGGTGTGCCACATGGTACCCTTCTTAATTTGTCCTATCAACAAGGTATCTTTCCAATGCACCACTGGGGTAGCCTTCAATAAATTTCATTCCATCAACAAGGTATCTTGCCAATGCATCACCAAGGTAACCTTCAATATAGTTCATCTCAACAACAGGGTGTACCACCAACACACTACCAAGGTACCCCTCCTCAACAACAATAAGGACCTAATCATCCTTATATTCAAAAAGGAGCTAACTCTCCTTCCACCCAACATGGTTACCAAGGTCCCATACCTTCACAATACCCAACTTATGACTGAAACATGGTAGGACAACAAGGTTACTACATACAGGAACCGCAAACAAATATACCAAAAATAGAGGTGGAAATACAACTACAAGAAATGAGTCAAAAGATACCAGACATGCAGATAGGGAAACCAAAGAAGACTTATACCCTTCAGGATATATGTCCATTTCCTTTTGATCATTCCATTACTATGCTTCCTTTCGTAAAAAGTTTGAAGTATAAAAGTTTGACAAATACAAAGGAAGGGGAGATCGAATAGAACATGTAAGGGATTTCTCAATAGGCGGCATGGAAGTGAAAAACAATAACTCCTACTTAATGAGGATCTTTCCACGTAGTCTTACTGGTCACACCATGGAATGGTTTGCCCATCTACCACTAGGAATCAAATTTTTTGATGAACTCACTACCAAATTCATAAACCACTTCTCATTCAATATACAATAGGACATCACCATCACAGATCTATACAAAATTAAACAAATTCAAGGAGAACCTCTTACCTCCTACCTACAAAGATGGAGACATAAAGCTAGTCGATGCAAGTGGTTGATTCTCGATAGGGAACTGGTAGACATATTTTTTTCAAATGTCCATGTAGAGATAAACTACCAAATTACCATGTTGTGTCCTATAAACTTTAAATAGGCCATTGAGAAGGGACTGCACATAGAAAGGGACCTCGTAGAAAGAGGAGTGATCAAGCTAAACAACCCAAGAGATAATTCTTCCAATTCAAATGAAAAACCTAAGATTTGGGCCAAGAACAAAAATGTTACAAATGATGGGGTAGTGGATGATAGAGCAGTGTGGAATGTGCAAAATCCTAATGTACCTCAAAATGAACCTCAAGTTGCAAAAACAAGATATGCTCCTAATAATTCACAAAATAATCAACTTACCTATACCCAAAACAATCAAGCAGTCAATCAACAAACAAATCAGGGAGGGCAACAAAGGAAATACGATCAACCAAGAAAGAAGTTCACTACATTAGGAGAGTCACTTGAGATGGTCATGCACAAACTAGTACAACAAAACCTCATCAAAGTCAACAATCGCCCAAACTATGAGAAGCCAAGCTTCAAAAAACAACGGTACAACAAAAAGGACTTATGCGAGTTCCATAAAATCAAAGGACATACAACAAAAAATTGGATGAGACTCAAGCACATAATACAAGACTTGATCGACAAGGGAGAAGTAGATGTTGAACATCATCCTAGAAACTAAGACTCTAGATATACACAAATCCAATTTTGAATCATAACAAGAAGAATGACAAAGGAAAGGACCAAGACTATCACAATGCTAACTACACTTATGGTGACACAGTTCTAGGTACCCTCTCTCAAGAAAATGGAACTAGGGTAAATGTATTAACTATATGAGGTAGGAACACCGAATGTAACATAACTACCAATTGAGGGAAAGTTATAATACAAGGAGCCCCACCTAAACCCACAGCTAAATCATCAAATGATTACATTATTGTAGAATAGCTAAAGAGGTCTCTCACCTTGATCTCAATCCTAGAATTGCTAAAATTATCACCCACACATAGGGAGATACTATAAAAAGCATTAGAAACATCGGTCCCAAATTCCCTCAATCCATATTAGTTTCAAGCCATGGTTGGCAAAATCACAGCCAATCACCATTTAGTCTTTTTCGAGAAAGACCCTCCACATTAGACATTCCACAACCAAGCTCTCTACATAGAAGTTGGTTTCCACAAGAACATGGTCAAATGAGTGTTGATAGATAACAGTGTAGGTTTAAACATCTGTACCTTGAAATTTGCAAAACAATTGGGGTACTTTGACGATGTGATAGACAAAGAAAAGAGCATTACTATAAGGGACTATGATGACCTCAAAAGGAATTTAAAAGGGATAGTCAAGCTACCAGTGCAGATAAGACCAGCCACTACAGAAACCACATGTCAAGTATTGGACCTAGAGTTACCATATAACCCACTCCTAGGATGCCCTTTGATTCATGCATTACAAGTGGTTCCTTCAACCTTTCACCAGTTTTTAAAGTTTCCTCATGAAGGAAAGGAGGTGACATTGTATGTTGATCCAAAACCCTTCCACTTTTATGAAAAATTGGAGGAGAAGTATAACAAGATTCAACATATACCCAGAAATGACATATCTTTTCATTCATTCTCATATGTTGACCCTTCCACACTACCATCAACCTCAAGTAAGCCAGCATCAGTGAGCAACCAAAAATTGAAACCAAGGTTCAAGTGCTTGACAAAGAGAATGGAAATTATCACTTCAACCATTGCCATGCTTCTACCGAAACCCAAGGTTTATGGAGGCCCTAAGGAGATCAAATATGTTCAAACCGTATAAATGATAGCCAAACCCACCATTTTCACCAAATGGGGAGATGTGAAGGATGAAGAGACATTCAAAGAAGACTTGTCTATGATCTACAAAGAGGAACAAAAGGAACCAAAATAACCACAATCCCTTCTAATTGATCCTAGCAGTAAAGGCTACCAGTTAGCTAAAAAAATGGGATATACTGGAATAGGTGGCCTTGGGCTACAAAAAAAAGGTAGATGGGAGCCTATCATAGTGGAACGAAGAAAGAAAAACATGGGGCTAGGTTACAATTCAAAATACATGGTGACTCCAAAAACTAGATGTACCTCTTTTAGGAAACGAGTGCCTTCTACTAGTGTTGAGACATTGGATACTTACCATCAAATAGAAAACAATTTTCCCATCAAGGACTTATTTGAAAGTTTTAGCATAAGCATATCCCCTATCCAGCTTATCAAAACTATTCTTGGTGACTATTATTATTCCAAAAGAGACTCTAATGAGTGTGAATGAGATTCTCCTTCCTTTTTCACCTCAAGTGATGATGACCTAGACACCCAATGGGAAATTGATACTAGAGCCATAATGACCATCTCAACAAATTTGGTAAGTTTTTTTGATACAGATGATATTCTACCCCTCTACTACCCACAATTGATAGATTGGGACCAACAACAACATTCACTTATTTTGGATCGATTCTAGAACGATGAAGCAATCATAGAGTTTATGGGACTTCAAACTGACATACCAATAGGAGATCATTAAGCAAGGTTTGTCATGGAACTTGAACAAGAAGCATATTTTGGTGGGGAGATTGAGTCCTTTAGTCACAAAAATGAAAAATATAATATAAAGATCAAAATGAGATCCCCTAACGAAAACCACAATGTGGCTCTATCAGATCCTAAAAATAAGAAAATAAAGGATGAATCTAAAGGTGAAAACATCCAAAGGCACCTAAGGATGGAGGATTCAATATTCCTATATCTGAATATCAAGAGAAGTCAACACTCCTCGTAGAAGAAGCAGAATCCATCAATGTTGGCACACTAGAGAACCCAAATATCATATATCATGTGGCATCACCTGATCCTGATGAGAAAGTGAACTTCATAATGTTCATTAATGATAGAAAGATAAACTTTTCATGGACCTATGAAGATATGCTTGGACTAGACCCAACACTATTTGTACATCATTTAGTCCTAATTCCAAGAGCTAAACCTATCAAGTAGAAATTAAGGAAAATGCATCCTCAAATAGCACTATTGGTAAAGGTGGAACTAAAGAAGTTACTAGATGTAGGTTTTATCAAACCGATCAATTATCTAGAATGGATATCAAATATAGTACCAGTGTCAAAGTCCACTGGGGGCATATGGATCTACACAAACTTTCGAGACCTGAACAAAGCCTGCCCAAAGGATGACTTCCCTCTTCCAAGTATTGACGTAATAGGAGATCTAACAGTAGGACATGAGATGCTATCATTAATGGATGGTTTCTCTAGGTATAATCAGATAAAAATATCCCCTGATGATTAGCATAAAATGGCATTCATTTGTACTTGGGGGACCTTCTACTTGAATGTCATGTCGTTTGGTCTAAACAATGCAGGAGCAACCTATTAGCAAGCGATGACAACAATCTTCCATGATATGCTACACACAATCATGGAAGACTATGTGGATTAAATTCTAGCAAAGTTCATCAAAAGGTAAGATCACTTGACCAATCTTGCAAAGGTATTTGATAGGATAGAATAGTATAACTTGAGACTCAACCCGAAAAAGTGTGTGTTCGAAGTAACATCCGAAAAGATACTAGGGTACATAGTTTCAAGAAGGGACATTGAAGTAGATCCTATGAAAGTAAAGGCCATACTAGAAATGCCTCCACCAAATACATTGAAGTAACTGAGAAGTCTCTAAGGGAATTTATAATTTGTCAAGTGATTCATCACACAATTGGTTGACAAGTGTCACCCTTTTACCCATCTCCTACACAAAGACATCACATTCAAGTGGGATGGGAGATGTGACCAAGCATTCTAGCAAGTCAAATAATACCTAATTACTCCTATGGTCTTGATGTCACCTATTCCAAAAAAAGAAATGATACTCTATGTGTCTACGACACAAGCAATATTGGGAGCTCTCCTAGCATAGCAAGATAATAACAAAGAACAAGCGGTCTACTACATCATCCAAACACTAGTGGGCTACAAGTTGAACTACTCGCCCATAGAAAGTTGTCTCTCTATTGTATTTGTGACATAGAAGATGATACACTATATCTTAAACAAAAAATTAAAGTTAATTTCAAAGGTAAACCCACTAAAATACCTATTAGAAAAAGCAGCTCTAACAAGCAGAGTTTCTAAATGGGTAATTATTCTCAAAGATTTCGATATAAAGTATGTAGACAAGAGAGCCATCAAGGGATAGGTCATAGTAGAAAAGCTAGCAGAGGCACCAATGGAAGATCACCAACCTCTCATAGTAGACTTCCCAAATGAAAGTATATTGCTGACAAAAACAAACAAGCTGCTAGACCTTATATTTTGATGGGTCCCACACTCAACATGGCTCTAGAGTAGGTACCCTATTTCTCACACCATAGGGATATAGTATACCCAAGGCATACAAAATAATTTCCCATATACAAATAATATCTTAGAGTATGAAGCTCTCATCACGAGACTCGTGATTGTTATTGAATGGAGGATAAAAGAACTACAGGTCTATAGAGACTCCCAACTAGTAATCAGACAAGTGAATGATGAGTACCAAACAAAAGATGACAACATAATGCTATATAAAAGGATGGTCGATAGTTTCACAGGATTTTTTTTTACCATCACATTTGAACAGATTCCTCAAATCAACAATAGAGCAGTTGCTGCCATGGCAACAATAGGTTCGCTTCTTGATATTTCACATAACATTCCTAAGTATGAATTCCTAGTGGAGCAATTACTCATACCAGCATTCGATATCCTAGAATTAGAACTAGTGTGTGTTGTTTTTGGTCCTCAATCACCATGGTACCAAGACACTTTTGATTACATCCAACATGGTATCATACCACTTGACTTGACTGCATCCCAAAAGAAGACCTTCACCCATAGGACTTCCCAACTTATGATCCTAGAAGATACCTTATATCATCATAGTTTAGATGGTATGTTACTTTGATGTCTTAATGTAGAAGAAGAACAAACTTCCTTACAGGAGGTACACAAAGTTGTTTGTGGGTCCCACTCTAATGGGCCTAACCTAGTCCAAAAGTTATTGAGAACAAGATACTATTGGCCCTCCATGGAACAAGAGTGTATTTAGTATTCTAGAAAATGTCGTCAATGCCAACAACACAGTGACCTTGTTCACGCACTAGCATAGGATTTGATACCTATCACTACACCATGGCCTTTTTCATAATGGGGATTAGACTTGGTAGGTAATATTTCCCCTACTTCCTCTAACAGGCATAAGTTTATCATTACCACAACTAAATACTTCACTAAATGGATAGAAGCAATTCCATTGACCTATATCATCGAAAAATATATATCAAAGTTCATTCTGAATTATCTAATTTGTAGGTATGAAATTCCTCAAATAATCATAAAAAATAATGGAACCCTATTCAAGAATCAAGACATCCAAGAACTTTGTTCCAAGTTCTCTATCCAACATATATTCTCAACACCCTATTACCCCTAAGGAAATGGTCAAGTTGAAGCACCTAACAAAACCATCTTGAAAATACTAAAGAAGATGGTTAATGACACCAGCCGTGATTAGAATTTGAAACTAAACCCAGCCCTATGGGCTTATCGAACTAGTATCTGAACACCTATAGGTGCCACACCTTTCCCCTTGGTCTACAAATCAGAAGTTGTCTTACCTATCGAAGTCAAAATCCCCTCATTGTGAATCTCACTAAAAGGAATGGTCAGTAATGAAGAGTATAGGGTATCCAAATTAAATGAGTTGGAACGTCTAGATGAAATTTTTTTGAGCATGTTAAACCATCTTCAATTTTATCAGAATCAGCTCAAATGAATCTATGATAAAAAGATCAAATATAGTGTAATGTCACATAATTGCACCTAGGGGCAATTCCACATATTTGCATCTTTCCTAGAATTTATGACACCTTAGGAGCATTAATGACAAAATCCCATGAGATAGAATTTTGTAATTCTAACTCCATATGTACACAGGGTGAAACGACAGAAGCCTAACAATGTGTTTCCTGAAAATCTAGGCCTTGGATGATTGTGCAGCTCATAGACATTTGTGTGGAATGCTAGCATCCTGGTGGTTTTCCGAGCTTGAAACGATGAATCTAGAACCCTGACCCTTGTGACATGTGTCTTGGAGATTAGGTCTCAAGTGAAATGACTTTGTGCCACCCTTACATGCACTAAAAAATCCTTTTGGCCCTCCTTTTGGGGTTGGAAGCTATCAATTCAAGCATTGTCACCACTTGCTCTAGTCTTGCATAAGCTTTATCCTTGAATAGCAACACTTTTACTGGCGAAGCCATGCCGAACTAAGAAAGTTCTAGCAGCTACCAACTCTCAAGCAGCCACATTGTGGTGTGCCTGTCTGCTCCGGAAGAGGGTCTTGACTCGTGGGTAATGCTCTCTCTCCTTATCACTCCTTCCCACTAGTTCATTTACTACTTTGTGGTGCAGGCTCTACTCCGAAGCAGGTTTTGTTTTCACCACATACTTTGTTATTTCCTTTACACTTTCTACCAAACTTAGTTGTCCATGGAGGTGGGAACACCAATATGGGGATCTGACTGAGGCAGGCCCCTACATAGCCCCAAACTTTTCTCCTTGATATTTTATGTGCAGGTTACGAAGGGAAGCTTGGAATAAAAAATCGGATGCACAAAGGTGATCTTGTCTTCGGTTCTCTTGCATTTTCCTTTAATTCCTAGCTTTTTGTTGATTGTTTGGCCCTACACGCCTTTAGGCCTCAGTTGAGAAATTAGATTTAGCTTCATCCGTCTGAGCTCCCGATTTCATTGCAGATTAGGATTCCAGTGTGTCTTGCAAACGACAGTGCGCCGTACTGGAGTCCTGAAACTGTGCTAACATCTTTTGACCAAGAGCTCCTCAGCCAGGGATAGAAGTCTTGAAGTCTTATTCTTCCAGTTCCTGAAGTTGCTTTCTTGCTTTCCTTTACGATCCATTCAATTTGAGGTTTATAAGGGAAGTCTGTTCCCTGGTGATCTCTTGAGAAGAAAGAGACTTATGTGCAACGAATCCCTCTTATATCACATTTTGGTGAACCTAACGTGAACCGTCAAATCCATTTTCATAATGTTGTCTAGCTATGATGAGTCTTTTTTCTAAATGAAATTTTGATATGTTGGAAAATTCTCTAGATGATTTCCTAGAAGCACTCCCAACTATTTGTAAATCTTCAAAAAAAACTATTTCCTTGCCAGCTGAAGAGTCAATAAATGTGGTGGTAGTTTCTGTGGCTCCTCCAAGGCCCCAAGAAACCTGTCATTTATGTGACCCCAGCTGAACCATTCCCTAGAAAGGACTACTCCATCTATGGAATTTTAGGTCGTAGCAATCCATCAGACTTATATTCGAGATTTGTGAAGGCTACTAACTCTACTTCTTATAATGTTGTCGGACATACGTACCCTATAAGGGGAAATAGAAAAAACCTAGAACAACAGGTTGTTGTTCCTACATCATAACCAAACCAAACTCCTACTTCTTTACCTCTGTCTCAACCTAACCTTCCTTCAGCTCCTAAACCCGTGATCAAAGCACCAGGCGATTACGATCTTGTCGAGCAATTCCATGTTACTCTGGCTAAGATCTCGCTTTGGGATTTGCTTTAGACTGCTCTAATTTATCAAGAGATGTTGTAGGAAGCCTTACAAAAGATTCTCTTTCCTGCCTCAGCTAGGCCTACGAATGTTGATGCGTTGATGGCACATATTCAAGCAGATTCGTCAAATATTGCATTCCACCCGCAAGAACTCCCGCCTCTAGACGTGCAGAAACAAGCGGAACCTTTCATGATCATAGTAAATGTTAACAACATTGGTATTAGACGTACCCTCATTGACACTGGTTCAGCTCTCAATATTTGTGGTATAGATCTACTGCCTAAAATCAAGGTTGATTCATATTCCTTAGCAGCTTCTTCCTTATATATTTGTGGGTTCGATAACACTAGCAACCAAGCTCTAGGTACGATAACATTACCTTTGCAGTTGGGCCCTATTAGTTTGCCTATGTTGGTCTACATAATGTTCGGCCCGTTACCATACAATCTTCTTTTAGGAAGACCTTGGATTCATGATATGGGTGCAATAACTTCTACCCTACATCGTTCCTTGAAGTACATTGCTAACAATCGAGTGGTTACAGTTACAACAGATCCAGAGGCTATGCACCTTTGTTTACTAACCGTTGCTAGTCATAATTCAGCCACTTCCACTCTCAAGAATTGAATTCCTTCCTTAACCGCTGACGCTATGGCTTGTTCCTCGTTGATACCTATTATGGAAGTTGTTCCTCGAGCGAGTATCAACCGTGACAAACCACCTAAGACAGAAGAATGTGAATCCCCTCTTTCTTCTCCTTCATCTTCTAAAATGAATGCTCTCTTAGGTGATGACTGTGGTTCCTTGAACTTCTATGAATTCTTCATAACAGAGTACAAGTCAGACCCCTCCCATATAGAATTCCCAAATTATGCTAATAGGAGGACGAGTGACCCTCTCGTTGAAGAAGCGAGGTGTCATCCTATCTAGGAGACCGTTCCTCCCTGGGAGAGCATCTTAGTCTCCAAAAATGAGGTGGACAACTGCGAATTGAGTAAGGGAAGTGGGATCACTCTTGTAGAAACTTTCGATGTCCATTGGTGGAACAAGACACTCTACGTAGAGCTTCCCCCTCTCAAAACTCTACAAGCTCGCTATAGGTTTCATTACAAACTTTCTTCTCGGTATGGCTATGGGCAGAAAGGACTAGGATGTATCGAATAAGGAATATAGGTCCATGTTCAGTTTAGGCAGTGACAATGCTATCTGGGTTTGGGATACCCTGTTAAATAGTCTAGACAAAAACCTTGGTGGAGTTTTAATATGATTTTGGCCGAACTGTTGAGTTTGATCCATCCTGAGTTGATAGAAGAAAGAAGACAAGCCGAGAAGTTTCTTGTAGATGTCCTCTCTTTGGATGAAGCATTAGGGGAATTTCTAGGTGCTTATTCTTCGTTACTGCCTTATCATCACAAGAAACGATTGTTGTATTGCTTACAAAAATAAGCATACTTTGGAGAATTTGTTCTGAGCATTGACAAGGAAGACCCTCTATCTAACGTCAGCGATAATGTTCTAATATCTCATCCCGAGGACTACAGTTCCCTCCTTAAAGGGGATACTGTCAAAGTCCCTGTGGATGCAAAATCTTCAGAAAAAGTAATCAAGATTGGGAAATGCCTCTCTTCTAAGGAAGTAGATGAACACTCTGCTCTCTTGCATGCTTATCCTGATATCTTCTCTTGTATGTATGACGATATGCTCGTTATTGATGAATCCATAGTAGTCCATAATATCGTTCTATGTCCAAACACCAAGCCTGTTAAGCAAAAAATGAGAAAGATCAATCCTAGGGTGGCTTTAATGGTCAAGACTAAGATAGAGAAGCTACTGGAGGTAGGCTTTATCCGTCCCATTGACTATTCTCCCTGGATTTTGAATATAGTTGTTGTTAGCAAACCTAATTGTCGTACTCGTATATGCATTGACTTTCAGAACCTTAACAAGGCTTCTCTTAAGGATGATTTTCCATTACCTAATATAGATATGATTGTGGACTCGATCGCAGGCCATGCATTGTTATCTTTTATGGATGGCTTCTCAGGTTATAATCAAATTCGTATTAATCTCGACAATCAGTACAAGACAACCTTTACTACCCCTTGGGGGACTTTATGCTATGTGGTCATTCCCTTTGGGTTAAAGAACGCAGGAGCGACTTATCAATGAACAATGACCTTGATATTTCACAATTTCATTCATAAGATCTTGGAAGACTATGTCGATAAAATCTTGGCAAAATCTGTAAACCATCAAGATCATGTGAAGAATCTTCATCTTATCTTCGAAAGGCTTTGAGTTTACCAAATCAGACTCCATCCCCAGAAGTCTGTCTTCAGCATTGACACTGGCAAGCTCCTTGGGTTTATAGTCTCTTATCATGGAATTGAAGTTGCCATGAATAAGATTGATGCTATTGTTAACATGTCTCCACCAAGGAACATCACCGAATTGCAAAATTTACAGGGGAAGATTCAGGCAATTCATAGATTCATATCTTAGTTGGCTGACCATACCCTTCCTTTCACTCGGTTACGAAAAAAAGATATCTACTTCATATGGGATGAAGAATGTCAGAGAGCTTTTGAATCCATCAAATCCTACTTGACCAATCCTCCTATATTGATTTTGGCTATGTAAGATTGACCTTTCCTTCTTTACCTCATTGCTTCACCATACACTTTGACAGCCCCGCTAGCTCAGTATGATGACGCAAGAAGAGAAAGAGTGGTCTACTACATTAGTTGCATCCTTGTCGATTATGAAACCCATTATTCATCCATGGAGAAGCAGTTCCTTGCTCTTGTATTTGCTACACAAAAGTTAAGGCACTATCTCCTCCATGCTGAAACTCATGTCATATTAAAAATAGATCTTTTGAAACATTTGTTCTCTAGCGCCGACCTTGCTAGGAGATTAGCGAAGTGTGTTATGTTGCTTTCTGAGTTTGATATAAAAATTTTTACTCAGAAATCGATAAAAGGACAAGTGGTTTCCAATCAATTGGTAGACACTCCCTTGCCTTGATCCTTCCCTAGGTTGGACCTATTCCCTGATGATAATATCTTCACAATCAATTATGACCTCAAATGGAAAATGTACTTCAATGGATCAATGTGTCAAACTAGTTTTGGAGTGGGTGTGGTCCCGATATCTCCTAAAGGTAAACCGGTCCCCCTATCCTTTCGATTAGATTTTCCTTGCACTAATAATGTCACCGAGTACAAAGCTCTCATTGCTAGTTTTTGTGTCGTGATTGCATTGAAAATTAAACGTCTTTGTATACTAGGTGACTCTGAACTTATTTTGAATAAGATCATAGGAACTTATCAAGCTAAGCAAAGTAAGTTGTCTCAATATTGAGACCTCGCTTTGTCCTTGCTTAATCAATTTTCCTCTTTCACCATAAACAACATTCCTAGGTGAGAAAATAGACATGTGGATGCCATGGCAAGCACTGCTTCCCTGGTACCTTCAGAAGAGGATACGAATTAAGCAATATCACTTCGTGGTTCAAGTTGTGCGAACCCCAACAGTTCTCGATCAACCTGCACCCAAGTCTTTGGTTTTCCTTCATGAAAACTCGGGAGAGTGGTTCTCTAGTATCTACAATTACTTAAAGACTAGAAACTTTCTTGATGTTGCGAAGAAAAATGATCGCACTCGTATACGAAATCTTTTAGCCTATTATGTCATCTTATCTAATGTTCTTTATCAAAAATTGTATAATGGCTTGTTGCTTAGATGCCTCACTAAAGCGAAAATACCCCATTCCCTTAAAGAAGCCCATGCGGGCTCTGGGGGTGGACATTTTAGTGGTAGATCCCTAGTGAGGAAACTGATACACATGGGATACTATTGGCAAACAATGGAACATGATTCATTCGGTTTCATCAAGAAGTGCCTTCAATGTCAACAACATAGCCGCCTTATCCACGCTCCTACTTAGGAGTTGAAAAATCAAACTTCTCCTTGGTCGTTCACAAAATGGGGGTTGGACATTATTGGGAAAATATCACCTCCTTCTTCCAAAGGACATACCTTTATTATCACCGCTATAGATTATTTTACAAAATGGGTTGAGGCTATTCCGCTCCAATCCATGAGTGTTGAAACTATCTATAGCTTCCTATTGAACAATATCATTCCTCATTTTGGACTGCCTGCTACACTTGTTTTTGACAATGGTACACCATTTAAAAACAAGTAAAGCAGTTCCTGGAAATATTTTGTATTCAACATAGGTTTTATACACCATATTATCAGCAATCCAATGGCCAAGCAGAAGCTTCTAATAAAACATTTGAGCTCATACTTCATAAAATAGTTAATAAACATGGCAAAGATTGGCACATCCAACTGGCATATGCTTTATGGGCTTATCGCATGAGTGTTCGCATGGTGACAAGAACGACGCATTTTAACCTTGTGTATGGCGTTGAAGCTATCATGCCACTAGAATTGGAAATTCAATCTTTGTGGGTTTCCCTTGGGGAGGTGATTGATGATAAAACCTATCAGATTAACCATTTGCATTAGCTTGAGATGCTTGACAAGCACCGCTTACACGCCCTTGATCATCTTAAAGCTTATCAGTGGTCACTATCTAGACAATATAATCAGGGTGTGCTTCCTAGGACGTTCAAACTAGGAGACCTGGTTTTGTACAAAAATCAATGGAATGTAAATGTGCCACCTAATCAAAAAGGGAAATTTAGTCCTAACTGGCTAGGTCCTTACATTGTGGTTTATGTATATGGTTCAAGTGCCTATAGATTGTCATCTATGGATGAAATACTTTTGAAATAACCCATTAATGTGATGCGTCTTCGTCGATATTATGCATAGTATTCTAATGTGCCACGTATGTGGTGTTCTCCCTAAAAGGTAGTAATGTTACATATTAAAATTTACTCATTTTCATATCATTAAAATATTTGTACCAATAGCATGACCATGTGTGTGTGCGTGTAATAAAAACATGCATACATGTGTCTAACTATGCTAAATATCCATACATTACATCATTTAAAGTAATTAGATCATCATAGCATTCAATTAACATGTAAAATAGCATGTTTAATTAAATCATGATTAGAATCTAATGAAAACATACATCCATATAAGAAAATACCATCCATAGCATGAGCATACATGAAAACGGAAAACATACACATAAGAAAATCCATGATGTTGAAACCAATGTATATATATGTATATATATATCCAATGTATGAATCAAATGTCATGTACATGTATCGTGCCACTACTATAAAAAATGAGTGGATGCTGAATATATGTCTATACAAAAGATCGACAAGTATGTATGTATATGTACATCCGACTACAAAAATGATAAACAAAATAGGGGTCCTATCCCCGTGGCATGTGGCTCCCCGAGCCCTCTAGCTCTGGTGGCCGCTCTGGTGCTCTAGCAGGAGGATGCATGGTGGTCTGTGATTAGAATCGATGTGAACATGACATAGATAGACCCGCTCGTATCCCTCTAAGCTCCCCCTACAGCGAACAGATGTCCATCTTCACCCAGATGAGCTCTTGTTGCAGTCATTGAACATCTATTGGGATCATAGTTGTCGGCTACGCGTCGAGCTCATCAATGCAGCTCTAGAGAGCGTCACGCGTCACCTCGATGGCGTCAACTCTCCTCACTACCAAGTCTTGCTTGGTGAGCACCGTCTACAGCTCCCCCGATAGCTGGTCTAAATGTCCCCTGGTGACTGTCAGCTCTGCAATCAGTTGCACCACCTCTGCACCTTATTCCTCATATGTGATTTGTAGACACGCTACCGACTCAAAAGTGGGGGCATGCCTCCTCGCTAAAATAGGTTAGTAAGCCTCTAGGACCTTCCCTTAGATTGGTACAATAGGGGCCACCTTTGAAATACACTAAGCTATAAGCCCAGTCCATCCTTGTGCATCCTCTGCAATAAAAAAAAAAGAGAAAGGGATCAGTATCACATGGAATGTGTATATATATAAAAAGAATAAGAAAAAATATGAAAAGCATGAAAGAGACAATAATCCACTATGTATACCTAGATCCCTTGGTTGACATGTGGGATCAGGGTGTGGATCAACACTGGGGCCTATGTCGCCAGTATCGGTGGCCGCCCTAGGAGATGTTAGTGTTGCTACTACTGGAATGGTGGAGGCTGGCGGCGCTGATGAAATAGGGGTAGTTGGGGGGAGCTGATCTCCTCCATCATCGTGGCCTCACAGGTGCTGCCTCCTCCTCCTCCTCTACACCACTCTGCTGATGACCTCTCATTGTGATTTATGGAGGCTAGTGGGGCTCATCCTCCTATGGGCCAAGGTCCCCTCCCGGATCACCCTCACCAAAAATTAGAGCAAGACGATGCCTCTCCCACCATTGTGTGCAATCCACCTCTACCCTGACATTATCTGTCGCTGCCATGGCCGATAGATCATGATCAGGCTCATCATCATCATCTAAAAAGATGATGTCTGTAATAGAGGGGCAAGGGAAATAACCTACCCTCGTTGCACTATGGTGTGCCCTAGTGTATGTGGGCATGTAGAGCAGTATAGTTTGTACACGACCATGTTACCGCATGACCAGACTCCAGTAATAAGGTACAATAATATAGTCACAACGACCCACTAGAAAACGGTCTCGTTGTAGGTTCCTAAGTAACCTGTGGTCATCGACCCACCTAAAATAGTGATGAGGTCTCCAACGAACCTCTCCTACAGTGACAGTATCAAACTGCAGCCTCCAAAACTGTAAATCCCTGAAATGCCACTGCCATGTCATGTCATACCAATGGGCCATCGGTACATCATACAGTCATCATCGGGGAAAATTGGCTGGCTAGATGCACATGATGTGGGTGAATGACCACACCAGCAAAAGTGTGCACGTAGTAAGGCTACGGTACTCATAGTGAATGTACCATCCAAGCTCCTAGTAGAGGTGCGCCAGCATGTTGTACCCCCAGGCAAAAATAGTCTTGTGCTCAACCGTATCCCTAATAATTGGGATGAGGCCCCCATGTAGATGTGAGCCTTTCCTATCTATAGTAATCTGAAAAGCAATTGTCACTACCATCACCCGATGTAATAGCGGCACTGTTATCCTCGCCTATTCATACCACTACGTGTATATGTGACCAGTGTTGTTGCCAGCGTCAGTCTGCCCTGTGCAGTACTGGACCCCCTTGCTGCACTCCCACACCGATCGGGTGTCGTCGAGGGCCACTCGTCATCCACATATGGGGAGCTGAAGGATCTGATAGACATCCTTGAGGGTAATGGTCATCTCTTTGTAGGGTAGATCATGGGAAGATGATGTGGTAGCATCCCACCACTCTATCAAAGCAGTGAGCATCCTGTCATGGTATCACATCTTTGGAATAGTGAATACATGCCAGAGACCGACCCGCTCCAAATGTGTGACCTCATTCGGTGATAAGCGATCTCTCTGCTCACAAACGAGGCAGAATGCTCACCCTCTAGGATGCTCCCGGATCTCCAGATAATCCTACCAGAAAGTAAAAAAAAATTAAGTCAAAAACCTGATCATGGTAAGCAAACATGTGAAAGGACATATGCGCATCGCACAGACGTCTGCGTGATGCGCTTGCATCCTGGACTGCCATGGTCACCTGAGGGACGCCAGCACGTCCTTGGGATGATAGTGTGGATCTAAGACCCCAGTGCGTGTACCGGATGACAGTGTGAAAAGAGGATGCAGGCGCATATTTCGGATGCCTGTGCACCTCGAAGCATGAAAAAATCTAAAAAATGAGCAAAACCGCACAAAGCTCGAGACTAAGAAGCCTACCTGGTCGACCTCATGGCTTGTGACGATGCCATCACGTAGTTTCTCTAGCCTTGATGCCTCATACTCCCTCATGCTCTACATTTTGCTAAATTTTCTCTCACAAAATTCAACAATCTGCTCACAGTGAATAGTGAAAATGACCTTTCTAAGTGCCCACCTAGGTATATATAGGCCTCCCGGGGCCCATTTTTCCTAGACCTTGTGGTCCCCCAGTTTCTCCTGACTTTACCCCACCATGCTGGGGGGGAACTTGGGAGGGGGCACATAGTCACCTCTTGATCATACTTTTCCTCCAAATCAATGAATTTTTCTTGATCATTCTTTTATCCATGGTAGTTTCTTCCAATTTTTTGAAACTGGCTCAACATTTTAGTTTGGTAGGATATAGTTTTCAATAGTTTTTTGTGATTGTTGTTTTGTTGATCGTTGAGCTTAGGAGCTGGGGGCATCCTCGGTACTAGTTAGCTCGACCTCGGTGATCTCTGTGATCCTGCTTCATGGCACACATTTCCATAAAATCTAGAATTTGGGTGAAATTCTTCTTCTCTACTTTAGTGAGGCTGATTTCTTCCAAAATCAAGCCCACTAAAGTGGGGGCAACATGTAATGTCACAAAATTGCACCTAGGGGCAATTCCACATTTTTGCATCTTGTCTAGCATTTATGACACCTTAGGAGCATTAATGACAAAATCCCATGAGACAAAATTTCATGATTCTAACTCCATGTGGACACAAGGTGAAATGATAGAAGCCTGAAAAGGCATTTCCCAAAAATGTAGGCCTTGGACGCCTGAGCAGCGTGTGGACGTTCGCGCGACACGCTAGCATCCTAGTGGTTTTTTAATTTTGAAACAGAAAATCTAGAACCCTAACCCTTGCGACACGTGTCCTAGCAGTTAGCTCTTGAGTGAAATGGCTCTGTGCCGCCCTTACATGCATTAAAAACTCCTTTTGGCCCTCATTTTGGGGTTGGAAGCTATCAATTCAAGCATTGTCACCACTTGCTCTAGTCTTGGGTAACCTCCATCCTTGAATAGCAACACTTTTACTAGTGAAGCCATGTCGAACTGAGGTCCCTCCAGCAGCTAGTAGCTCTCAAGCAAGCACATTGCGGTACACCCGTGTGCTTCGGAAGAGGATCTTCACTCGTGGGTAATGCTCTCTCTCCTTATCACTCCTTCCCACTAGTTTATTTACTACTTTGTGGTGTGGGCTCTACTCCAAAGCAGGTTTTGTTTTCACCACATACTTCGTTATTTCTTTTACACTCTCTACCAAACTTAGTCTTTTGTGGAGGTGCGAACACCAATACAGGGTTCTAACTGAGGCAGGCCCCTACATAGCCCCAACCTTTTCCCCTTGATCTTTTGTGTGTAGATTACAAAGGGAAGCTTGGAATAAAAATTCAGACGCATGAAGGTGATCTTGTCTTCGGTTCTCTTGCATTTTCCTTTAATTCCTAGATTTATGTTGATTGTCTAGCCCTACATACCTTTAGGCTTGAGTTGAGAAATAAGATTCAGCTTCATCCATATAAGCTCCTGAGTTCTTTACAGCTTTGCATGCCAACGTGTCTTACAGACGATAGGGCGTTGCACTGGAGTCTTGAAACTGCGCTGACATCTTTTGATTGAGATCTCCTCAGCAGGGGATAGAAGTCTTGAAGTCTTATTCTTCCAGTACCTGAAGTTGTTTTCTCGCTTTCCTTCATGATCCATTCAGTTTAAGGTGTATAAGGGAAGTTCGTTCCTTGGTGATCTCTTTAGAAGAAAGAGACCTATGTACAACGAATCCCTCTTATATCACAAATAGAAATTTTCAAGTTGGTGACTTGGTACTCAAAGAGAATTAGAAGGTATAACTCAATCAAGACGGAAAAGGTAAGTTTGAACCCAACTAGCTAGGCCCATTCATTATCACAGCAAGCTACGACTCTGGAACTTACCAATTGGCTACTCTTGAAGGAGAACCCTTAGTTGACCCACTAAACAACAACCATCTCAAGAAGTTCTATACTTGAAGCATGTCAAAATACCCTAGGAAAAAGGCTAAAAAAACAAAAAAAAAAAGAAAAAAGAAAAAAAGAAAGAAAGAAAGAAAACAGTAAAGAGAAATATAACATTCTTTAAGTGAAAACCACTTTTTGGTACTTCTAGAATAGGTACCATAGTGAATAAATTTCAAACAAGCGTTATTTTGAATAAAACTTGCATCGTTATCTATCAATACTATCTGAAGCATTCAACCATTCATCCCATAATAAAACATTTGAAGCGTCCACCCATTCATCCCATAATAAATCATGTGTCCAACCATGGCTTGATGACTAATTACATATTGAACCTCATTGCACCATCAATGTCAATCTCCTAGAGAAGGTAATCTTGTCTCGAACTAGGGGCAACTTCTCTAACAAGTAGTAGAGTAGATCCTTGCGCATCCCATCATGGTCAGAAACTATCAAAATTCAAAACAATATAGAAAATAACAAAAATCAAAACAACTTTGGGTTATTCCTTCAATCAAAATTCTAAGATATCAACATTTGCTTGAACCTCACAGCTAGTTCAAGTAGATTCCCCGCAACATATCCTCTAGAAAAATAGAAGTGAAATATTAATCCATGTTATCATCGTTGTTTGAAATCCTACAAACATGTTATGCTTTGAGTCAACACTGGTTAAACTATGTGGTCTCTACATGTACAATGTAGTCAAGGATTATCGACCCCTGAGGTCTTAGGTTAGTCCCCTTAGGTGTTTATCATGCTTTCTTTTAACTTAGTCGAAAAATACAAAATCCAAAAAAATCTAAAAAAAATCAAAATCCAAAAATATTCACAAAAGCATAAAATATCAAAAACATATTCACACCAAACCAAGCAAACTATGAGCCTTTGCATGTACAACGTAGGCAAGGCTTATCTTTGATGAGCCCTTAAGGCCCTAGGTTAGTCCCCTAAAATAACAAAAACAACATCATATAACTCAGAAAATCAAAAAGTTCCTAACTCCATCATTAGAATCCACAATAAAATTTTCATCGATAATAAACAAATCATCATCTTTACCCTTTGACAAAACAAACAAACAAACAAAGCAAACAAAGCAAACAAAGAAAACACCAAAAGCTAGAACTTTCAATAAAACTATCATAAAGCATTTATTACAAATAAACAAAAACAATGACAAAGTATTAACTACCTATCTTTTGACAATTCACCAACAACATCTTGAGATATGCCTTAACAGATCCATTCCTACGATAGACATGATCAACAACGGATAATAGCCTGAATCCTCAAAACAGATATGGCAAGTGATACTACAACTTTGTTTTATCTTTTTGCAGTCTTATCTTTATGATTTATTTTATTGACTCATTCCTAGGATCTCTCAAGGATGTCCATAAGGATTTAGAGAAGAAGGAATGGGGGCAATTGAGTGTCATTTCGGTTTTTTGTTTGTAAGATGTTTTAGTGATACTACCGCAATGAATACTTTCTTTATTGAGTGTATGAAAGTTGTTTTAAGATAATTCATGCAGTTGTTGTACGTTAGGTATTTCATACCTCTCTATGTAATTGGTTCGAAAAGTTTTAACACAACCCAACCATATATTTTGAACAAAGTTTTTGTATGTCTGGTATGAGCAAGGATATTCCTTTTATGTCAAGTCAAAGTCCATGCAATGGATACAAATTCACCTTGGTTATTAATACCTTGGCACATTGTATTCATTTGCTACATCAATAAGGATTTTTAAAAATGTGAAGTCTCCAAGCAAATAAAAAGCAACACTCATCAATAGCTAACAACATCAAAATTCTATCCATCATCAAATATGTCTTCTAACTAGCATCCATCCTACATCACAATATCATTAGTACCATATCCATCCTACATCCACAATGTCATCAATACATATCATGATGATTAAAAAGTAATGAAAACATTATGAGTCATGTATAAGGCATATATCCATCATATATCAACATCAATAAAACACCATGTGAAATAAAATATGATCAATCCATCCATCCACATCATGTGCATACATCAGAAAATTACAAAAACATGTATAAACATACATCATCATACACCATCATCCCTAATCATCAAATAACACATAATGAAGCCGAATCAAAGCATGTATATCTCATATATATCATCATCAAAAATGAGAATGTCATGGTACATCATCAATGAAACATGTGTGAAAGAATAATACAAAAATATACATATGTACGAGGCCTCAACTAGGCCAATGAATATATATAAAAAATCATGTCTACAATATAAGTCTTTGAATAGTGAACATCATAAATATCAAGCATAAATAAATTGTTTCCCCAACCAAAGGAGGAAACTCTAAGGACCGGGATACAGATCAGATTGTCTAACTAAGAAACTATCAGACTCAGCACTTGTGGCAGTACTCAGCTCTTTGAACGGTGGTTTTCGTTATGCTTGAGGAACAAAGGCATCATACAGGGTCTGGTAATATGTCACCCTCTATAGAAACTGATCTGGCTTAGTATGGATATTATAACACTCTATTCTAAGGTTGTCCCTCTCAGTGGTAATAGCCTACAACTGTATCTCAGCAACGAGACAGTGCCCAATATTTGTGTCTCACTCTTCCCTAAATCCATCTCTTTCTTGTCAAGTAGTGTCTCTCTCCACTATTAATGTGGTAATCTGAGCCTCTGTGGGAAACTGTACACCTCCATCTCCAAGTGGTGGAGGAGGATTTGGAACCTATCCCTGATCCGCCTACCTCGTATCACCCTATGCACCATCCTGTTGGGCCCTAGCAAGCTACTCGACAATGATATCCACACACTGCCTCTCCCCATGATGATCAGTAATGCCCGCTCTACCCACTGTAGGAACACCGGTAGGATCTATGAATCTCAAGGGAATGTGTTGTTCCCACCACTAATCAAAATCAGGAGTAGTACCAAGATCTACTAGACCCACTAGCCAGCCCCACTCAAATGGGGCAAGAGCTCTAAACTCAATAATGACAACATCATGATCCGCATGTATACCCCAAACATGAACCTCTTTGGTAGTTTAGCCAAAACGAGTCGTGTAGGCATCTAGAAATCAGCCCTATCTCTCTCCAAACTTCTTGCAAACCCTGTCGGGTAGATATCTCTCTAATAGAGAGTGCACATGACCAATCAGACATCTAGTTTGTCTAATATATACAAACTGCTCCTGATCATTAGGCCATGCCTCATAATCCACATATGGTCTCCATACATAGCCTGGCATATCATCAAAAACATGGCGCCAGTAGGGAAGCTTTCCACGCAATGTAAAGTGCAGAAAATCTCCATAACAATAAGAATATGGATCCCCAATAGTATGATCTGATATACCATCAGGATGAGCAACTAGGATGTGCTCCTAGGCCCATACATGTAGAAGGGAGACACCAAAAGAAATAGATCTCCCGCCATGATACACAACCTTGTGCATATCTTTGTACAAGTGGGAAAGGAGACATGGACCCCATGCATATCTAGTCCCATGTTCGAACATCTGATCGATGCATATACCCAATCCCATAGGAAACTACCGGCCTCGCCTATCAGGAACAACGAGCCCCATGACCAAACCACAAAGAACAAGTGAAATAGGATCATCACTGCCCATAAAATCTAATAAGTCTATCTCTTATTGGCAAACCTCTAGATGTCTCACACCAAGTATGTGGTGCATAGTGCGGGTACCCCATCGATCAGAATATGTAACAAGCTCTCTGTGAATGGGTATATGGAGGATCCTCCACACATCCTCAAGGGTGATGGTGGCCTCCTCATTAGGTAAATGAAATGACGAGGTCTCGGAGTGCCACCTCTCCATAAGAGTGGTTATCATCACTCTATGATGTCCGATGGTAGGCATGTAGTAGATATGCCACAACCCAACTGCATATAAAACATCTTGCTCTAGCTCCTGAAAACTAGTGATCAAATCAAACAAATCTCGAGGTCATCGCTCCCTCTACTGGAGCAGATTAAGAACCATTTGTAACCATTCAACCCACAATGTTAAGGATTTACTATGAAGACGCAAAACGAACCTAAAACGATGAACAAATTGACTTAATATTTTCTAAAAATGGCAAAAGAAAAAATATTTTAGTCAAAAGCAATGATTTTTTTCAAAAGCTAGAGAAATAGGTGAAAGTGGACATTTTTTGTTCAAAAGCGAAAAAATAAGTGCAAATGCATAAATTTCAAAAGCTCAACTTTATATCAAAAGCGCAAATTTACAAGTGTGTGAAAAATGAAGCAAAAAAGTTAAAAGTCGAAATGATACATACCGGGGCATCGATGCCTACAAGTCGTCCAAACTCGTGAATCGCATCCGCGCAATGTGGGGCTCTCCGAATCCTCACCATAGCTCCTCAACAATCGACAAAACAAGAAAACTAGAGGCAAGGATTCTCTATAGGCTCAAAGTGAAAATGAGGTAATTTGAGCCCTAAATTACCTATTTCAACCCCCAAAAACCCTAATTTTTACTTAGGAAAACTTCCTAGGTTAAAATTAGACCTCTTAAGAATATATGAACTATCAGCAAGATACCTATAAGCTTAATTCAAAATTGAAATTTTTGACCAACCTTTCGAGGGGGCAACCCAGAGTCCTACCATCATTCCATTGATCGTCAAGGCATAATGGAGCATAATTTTTTTTTTAAATATTGATCATAACATTGAAATCTTTGAAACAAAGCAACCAATACTTTGTCTCAAAGAGGGGCAAAATGTAGACATGTAAAATTGACCTAACACATATCACACATCCTAAATGACATTTTCTCATCATCAACATCATTAGATCATTGAATATCACTGCATTCCACATCAATTGCATCAAAACCATAATTTTCTCTATTAATTGAATAATATTACATTATTTAATTAATTCACTTTTTCATCACTTTTGACCAATTAAATAAATTTCATTTATTTAGCATAGTCCTAATCAACTTTATTCCTCCCGATTAATTAAATAACATCGATTATTTAGTTGTGTTGCTAATTAACCCTATTCCTGTAAGTTAATTAAATTATTAATACTTAATAGTTTAATAAATCACTTTCTCCCTAAATTTGAACAATTAAATAAATTATTCAAAAACATCATCAAAAAGGTCAAATAAAACAAATACCACTTTGTTTGCAAAATTCAAACTTGATTTGCACGTCCAACTCAAAAATATTAATTAAATTAAATCAATTAATTAATTATCCTCACCCACTTTCATGATTGAGAAAATTATGATCCCCCGATTTCTCAATCTGATTGGTTGATTGATTCATCTATTTCCTAATAGATCAATCTATTCTTTAATCCAACATATTATTTAATCTATTTCCTCAATCCCACTGAACACTCAAAATGATTTCTTCAATCACACCAATTACGTAATCAATTTGCACTAATTATTCCCATCTAAATCCTCTCAACAGTTTTCAACCATTGATCAAGATACTCTACTACGCGATCTTGAGCATTCATTTCAAGTCACAAATTCTATATAACAAACCTCTTTCCTCTCAAAAAAGGATTGGAGAATCAACATCGTTTTCACAACGGAGTAATGCCAAAACCTTAATCGGCATTGGACAAAGCTTCAAAACACATCTTCAATCAACAACACACACACGTTCTTCAAGTTTTTGCACGCAACAATGGAGACTTCGCATTGATACGAACAACCCAACATCTTCGCGAACACACTCCGACGTGGGATGGTAAAGCTATTTTATTTTTAATTCATTGTTATTGCTTTTTGTCAATTTTTTTCTTGAATTTTTTATTTTATAGTTACATTTCATGAGTAATGGGCATGACTCATTAGCATTTTGTTGGTTTAGATTAGTTTTTATTCTTCAATTTGATTGCATTTGCATGATCCTAATTCCCCCCTTACATAATAATATATCACTAACCTCCTTGAGGGGGCAACCTCCAAGAGTAATAATATATTATAATTAATGGATGGTCCATTTAACTATCAAACCCTTTATTTATATTAATTCTATCCAAAATAACTACTAATTCTCAAGAATGTGTGATAAAACAATTTAGCAATAGGGGTGACTTACAAATTATGTGTCTAATACTTTTGATATTTTTGATGGGATTTGAACTTGGGTCTCCACAATGAAAACTCAACACTTTAACCAATTAAGCTCAACCCCTTGGACTAATGTTTTTATTAGTAAAGCTTAATAAAAAATGATTAATTAGGAAGAATTAGTTAGAAGTATAGGTCAGGTAACATTTACTCACTTTAGTATTATTGATAAATGTGTAGTTTTGGGTTTTTATTTTGAGAAATTCCAACACAAGTGATGACTATAAATAGCCTTGTCCCATCTCTTTACTTGATTAGACTCTCTCTAAGTATAGGCTCAAACTAAAAAAATTACCCTTTTAGCACCTTGATTGAAATTGTGGGTGGGATTCTATCTCCTAGATAAAATCAATAGTGCAATCTTGTTTTCCTTTGTTGAAATATAGTTCACTTACCTTAAGCTAACTTAATTTGAAATTTTGACCATTGCCTATTGGATTTTACACCAAATCTTTCAAATTAGCATATAGAATTACATATATAAAGACAAGTTCCTAGGACATTAATGATCACCAATAATGATATCAACCAAATGTTTCAACGGGGGGTGGAGGTCAAATGGCACCTTTTCATCCTCAACTTAGATTCCAATGGACTACAATGGCACAAACACTGGGTTACTATTGGCTACAACTTCCTCTGTCATAGACTGGGTTTGAATGAGGTGGTGAGGATACAATGGTGCCGAGAATTTGTAGGGCTCATAGAAACAGGTCACTTTTATGATGAAAATGACTAAGGTTTGGGCATGGGAGGGTTTTTGTTAGGTGCAGATAAAACAATGTCAATTTTCTATAATTTCAATCCAAGAATGGGGATCTTCTTTTTGGATGCTAAGAACAACCACTACCTCCTTGCTTTGCCATCTTTGAGGGCCGAATTGATGTAATTTTTTGATAATATTAATATAATGCATGCAGCTTCGACTACGTATTATGTATAAAAAAAATGATCACCAATTATGGGCATCAACAAGAATTAAGAGCATTTGGATTTGAGAAACTTGCATAAGTAAAAGTATTCATTGCATCACATATCCTACATTTTGACACTCAAATTATTTCCATACATGTTGTGAAAAACAACAAAAGAGGGTCTTGACTTAGGCTAAAGGAAGTCCAACACTTCAATCTTCGCATTTCAAGCCATAAAGGTGTTCTTTAACAATATCTTGACCTCAAGTCAATTGTCACATTAGAGATAAATAAATCAAGAGCATGTGACTATTAGAGATGATTGTAGCAGGGATGATGAAATCCTTGTAGAGAAGGTTGGAATCACATTGTCAATCACACCCAATTACTAGCAATGATCAAATACATGTATGTGTTGAAGGTAGCATTTCATATTTGATTTTTATATTTGGTGACAATTTAAGAGAATAACAATAGTTTAATTCTATTGCATCTGCATACCACCATTATTAAAGAGATAAACAATCACTAACTTCTTATTTCAATTCCATGTACTTGTCATGCTAGTGAATTAAGTCATTTATATTAATCTAGGGTTTAATTTGTATCTTAATCAATCTTTAACCCTTAGACTAATATAAATTTAAAGGGGATATCATTATATTTCTCCCCAACTTAATATATATACATAAGACCCAATAAAAGGATGACACATATATAGTTTATGACCACCTAAATTTTTATCATATTTAAAATATGTTAAAGTAAGTTGATTTAGATTATGTTTGAATTTCCTAAGGAAAATAATAGTTTAAGCATGAAATAGTCATATTATGGGAGATGGCATACTAGGTGAAAGAGGTCAATATTTGTGAGTGTACTATATTCTAGGATTTTTTTAAAATTCTAGCTTTAAAGTTATTTAATTGTAACTTTAAAGCTATTAGTTGTGAGTCTCACTATAGTAATTAAATAAAATGTAATGTGTAATGAGACCCACCAAAAAAATATAATTTAATGAATAAGTTAAAACTATTTTTTTGTCTCTTCGTAAAATAATTCATATAAAATAATAATAAATTACACAATAAAACACACCAAAAAAGATAATTTAATGACTAAGTTATAAACTAACTTTTTGACTCTTACATTTATAACACCATCTTTAATTAGATGAACATTCAATCTAAAATTTAACCAATTAACTTATTAAATTGTTTATAAAACTAAATTATAAAATCATCAAACAAGAACAAAAGAAAAACTAAACCATCTTTCCATAAAAAATATTAAATACATTATTTTTTTAAATCATATATTATCCTTTATGACACACTCAAACTACATATTCTTATCCTTAACTAAGAATAAATAAATAAAATTATAATCCCAAAAACAATTCCAAAAGAGACAGTATCCATGAATTTTATTTTTTTAATCAAAACCTTGCAAGAATAATCCAAATAAAAAAGAATAAATAATTTGTAGGATGCGACATTCCCCAAAAGATTGAGAATCCAAGTTCAATCTTCCCCGACCCCCTGCCGCCCCGACCCTATCTACGAGGCAACTAAATATATAGATAAATGGGGGTTTCAGTAGTGTATATATATAGTAGGGTTTCAGTGTGTGTATATACATTGTATATATAGCTGTTGGGAGATATAGATTTGACGTCAGTTAGTGTATATATATATATGTATGGGGGTTTCAATAGTGTATAGATAGTGGAGTTTCAGTGTGTATATATACATTGTATATATAGCTGTTGGGAAACATAGATTTGACGGCAGTGAGTGAAGGAAAGCAGATACACTGAACAGAAGATAAGTGAATGAAGGGGGTGCAGTGAACAAATGATAAGTTTCCTGATTTAGAATTTTATATTCAGACAAAAAGCAGTGGCTAAGACCAAAGATAGGATTGTACCGTCTGACGGGAATTTGAGCGGCAAGTGAAGCAGTGTCCGGAACAACAATTATTTCTGTTAGATAAGAAGGGCCACTCATTTTCTCTTTTGAAAATCTGTCTGCTGACCAGCGGGGCCCACGCCACGTCATGTGGCATCTTTCACATCTCCCCATGCATTTCGAAGGTATTGTTTGTTTTGAGATTTGTGCAGAGCTGACGTGGGGACCACGTGTTGTATAGGGTACCTTCTCGACAAGGCTTGGTGGCGCAGGGGGACAATTTTTTACGCTGCCACGTAGCCTTTGAATGACCTACCCTTTTGTATTTGCTCGCTTGGACCTTCTGACTGGGCCCACCTCTGGAGTTTTCTGTATATACGGTTTGCAAAATACGTAGCCGGAGAAAGTGGAGTATGTCAAGTGACGGCAATTTGAATTCATAGCAATCTCAGGCGAAAACAATGAGAACGCATATTCTAAAGAAAGCTCACCTTGTACGAAGTTGTAACTGTGAAAATTGTATAGCCATGATTTTTCCTTTCTTTGTTTGATTAGTTTGTAAATAAGTAGGATTATATATGAATTTTGTTTAAAATATTTTATATTTTGATTTTTATATTTGTATTATTGATCTTGAGATTTATCTTTTATGAGTTTGGATTAAATGTGTGAATGGAGATTTGACCTAAGTTATTGGTTCTTATATTTGTATTATTGATCTTGAGATTTATCATTCACGAGTTTGGATTAAATGTGTGAATGGAGACTTGACCTACGTTATTTTTAAATTCAAATCTTATAAAATGGGATAATGCTTTTTTTTTCTCTTATTGAAGGTTGGGAGCTAGCTTAAAACATGTTATGTTGATTTGTATAGTTGGTTGTTTTATTTAAGGACTCATTCTCTTATTTGAAATCATGTTGGAATGTGAAAAGAGTACTCAAATCTAAGAACTTAAAAGAGAATCTACTTTACATTTGCCTGCTCACATCCTCTTAGGTCCACTACATGTTTGCTTATTGTCCTCGGTCATTTCACTTAAAGTCACAAAGCTAATCCACAAGTGATCTAATCAAGGAGAATGTGATCCTTGCTATCTAAGACATCCTTCAAAGGTGTTTGTGAACATTGTCTATACCTACAAGTAATCAAAAATTGATGTTTGTGAATCTTAAGAACCCACACTCTAATATGTCAAATCCATAAGCATTAGTTAAAGTGCACATATAAATTCAAGTCTTCGCATGTGGAGACCAAGTCTTCAATTATGGATTGAAACTAGATAAAATATAATTAGATCTACAACAACGTAGCAAACAAAGTGAAAATTTTAAAACATTGGAAAATACATGTTTAGTCCTTGGACAAATATTTCTACAACAAAATCAAAGCTAAGTACTCATACATTTAATTTCTTTGATTTTTAATAATTTAATGATAATCCCAACTCAATTTATTTGTTAAATAATTGTACTTATTTAATTAATTGAAATAAGTCTAAAATGTGAATACCCCTTACAAATATATAATTTTAAATTAATTAATTATAATTTATAATTTTTTTAATAACACAATGTATAATTTGAATGTATAATTCAAAAATTAAAAATTAATGTATAAATAAAAGGATCAAAATTATATAATTAATAGCTTGATAATCATTGTTCAAAACAAAATCTTTAAAAATAGTTAAGTGACTATCCAAAACCATGTCATTATAAAGTGAAGCACTCTAACCACCCATGAAGTGATATAACAAATGATTGTCTTAAGAAAAATCTTCTACCTATTTTGTCCACAATCAAAACAAATACATTCCATATAGTCTTTGCCTTGTGTAGATGAAAGAGAGAGCTTGGTAGTTGCACATTTATGTTGAAGATTTTAATGTCATATGACATCTAAATAATATATTAAATATATATGTAAAAATATAGTTAATATGATTGTTTTATAGTTAAAATATTTTCATTTTGGAGTTATTTAATTGAAAGAAAATATATACATTTTAAATTATTTTATTGTAATATATTTTAAATATATTACAAATTAAGATGGTCATAAATTTATGATGGTTATTATTCAATCGTCATATAACTTATATGTAATATTGTGATTAGTTTTTATTATTATTAAGTACATTTTGTATTCTACAATAATTTTAGTCACTTATTATTAAAAATTAGTACTAACATCAACATGATATATCACAATTATTGATCTCTTCTAGTAATAATTGCATAGTGTTATATTATGATATCTTACATCCATGTTTTGTATGAAACAATAGACTTAGCGCAAAGTCATTAACTTGGTATGACAATAGTGAAAATGATACAAAGATAGCATTAACAACTTAGATATTATCTATTGCGATGAGGAGTTGCGCAAGCGGGAGGAGTTGCGTGGGTGAGGGTTTGAATTCAAAGGATGGGGGTGGTGACGATGATGAAGATGATGCGGTGGTGGAGGGGTTTGGTGGTTGCTCTGGAGGTGGGATTCTCTCTGTTGTTGCTTCTGGTGTGTTCGAACATGAAGAGGGTTGTGTGGTTGTTGGAGTGGTAGATGAAGCAATGTGCTCGCTAGAGGTGTTTTGGCCTCCTCTACTGGTGGTTGGGGCTATGTTGGAGGAGTTGTTGCCCTTTCCTTCTCTCTTTGTCGCTACTGTGGTGTTAGTTGATGGGTGTTGGTCTTCTCTTCCCTCTTTTTTTGTGGGACTGGTGTGAGTGCCCCTCATGGTTTTCTTTTGGCGGCCTTCCCGACTATGGGTGTGTGTTGGTCTCTCTGAGGACGAATGGTTGCAGAATGGGCTTATTTTTGCTCTGACTCAGAGCAATAGGAGAGCTTGGGGATTATTAGTGTTGGCTTCTTCTGCTACTTGTTTTTTCTTGGTATTCCTTCGCCTCTACCTGTTGCTTGTTTGGTGGCTCTCTTGTGGGGTTTTTTGTTCTTTGAATGTTTTAGGTTCTTCTTATCCCCTCTCTTTGGAATGGTGGGGACTTCTCTGGATGGATGTAAGGAGTTTTGGCCTATTTTTGGCTCTAACTAGCATGTTGGGGTTGCTTGGTGTGCTTTTCTATTGACTCTTCTTCTTACTTTCATCTTGCTTGGGGTCCCTTATTCCTCTAGGGGTTTGGCTGCTCCTGTTCATTCAGAGACTGGGACTTTTCCTTTGGTGGCATGGTGGCTTGTGTTTTTTTTTGCTGTTGTGTTTTTTGGGGTCGGGATCTCTCTAGCTGAGGGTATTTTGCTGCCTTGTTCTGTCTGGTTGTGTGTTTGTGATCCCTCTTTGCTGAGGATGTTGTTGTTCCACTAGTCCTCCAAGAAGATGTTGTTGTTGGGGTTTGAGTTGTGTGCTTGGGGTGAGCTGACTCTTTTTTATATTTTGATGGCTTTATGTTGGTGCTATATTTTGGTGGCTTTGTTGAGGGTTGTGTTCCTGGTGTTGGTTCTGGTACTGAGGTTACTGAAGGATCCCTCACTTGCTTGTTTGATTTCTATGTTAGCTATCTCCTTGGACCCTATGGAGGTGGGTTCTTTTCCTTTTAAGGTGGATTTGAAAGGAGATGGTCTATGGGTCCCTTCGTTGCGATTCCTATGGAGGTGGTCGCTTCTCCTATTGAGGTGGAGGGTGAAGGAGTTGGAGTTACATGTTGTGGTGGATTAGTTGAGTGGGTTTCCCTTTCCAGTAGAGGGGAGCTCCCTCCTTTAGAGGTGGAGGCTGAGTCGATTTCCTGGTAGCGGATGTTTTTATGCTGCAGGTTTGCTGATTTCTATTTTGGGCTCCTGTGGTTCGTTGTGCTCTCTTACTTTTGTGGTGGGTTTGTTGGAGGTGTTGATGTTTTTTATTATGGGTTTGATGGTGTTTGAAACCATTAAGGTGGCTATTTACTTTAGCTCTGGGGTGATTTCCATGAGCGACTGGTGTGTTGATGCCTGACAGATGCAGGTGGGTTATTTGTAATTTTATGGGCTTCTAGGCTCGGATAAAAGGGTTTTAGGTCCCGATTAAAATCAGGTTGTGTAAGGGTTTCAAGACCTTGCTTGTTTTTTATTTGCAACATGTAGTCACGATAACCTTGTTGAGGTTGTTGTAGTGATGCTAATGGTTTATGGTATGTCTTAAGTGCAACTTGTTTTCCTTTATACTGGGTTTCAGGCCCCATCAAAACCCATTTTTTTACCCCTAATCAAAACATTAACAACTTAGATAATTTATAATGCAAAATCATCTTAGACATGAAGCAATCATGTTTCACCAAAAATATATGCTTTCTAAGGGTGGCATGCATCTATACCTAGCTTACATGTTTGTGTTTTTTAATTTTCAAGGTTATTTGGTGGTATAATAAAGAAATACTAGCACCTTTAACTTTTCTTATTAATTTAATATGTGTTGGGAAAGAAAATGATAATTTACTAGAATATGAAGTATAGAACTAGAAAACTAAATTTAGAAGTAAAAATAGTAAAAATGAAGAAATGTGACATCAAAAGATAGAGCTCATGGCCTGGGATGATATCACGATACATGAACATCTACACAATGCACTATAGTCCTCACACACTATCATCCCAATCTTCCACTATTGTCCAAAAAAGTTGTAAATCCAAAGTGTCCACCAAAATTTGAAATCAACTACACAACAAGATACAAGGATGCCAAAGGTAGCTAACCAAGGGATATCAAATGATAAGAAAATAAATAAAAGTACTATAATATATGTAATTAATAAAATTAAAATGGAAAGAAAGAGATGAGAGGATGCAAACCACCATGTAAGTTGATCCTTGATAATTATATAGGTTGAGAATAAGGAATTTTTCGGTGCTGCTAAGGATCTAGCCATGAATGGCCAAGCCCTTGCTTAGGTCTTTTGACCTCCACAAGAAGACAATATATAGAAGATAATAAAATATTGTGTGCTCCTATCTTAACTATATATGGAATTAAAAGAGCAACAACAATGCACAAATAAAGTGTAAATTGTAAGTTCTAATAAATAAAAAATGAGATACCAAGGTGTTAATGGATAAATGGAGATTATTAATAAATGGAAAATTAACAATGATGTGATAAATGGATAAATGATTAATAATTAATAAATAGTAGATTAATTATCTTTAACAAATGATGAATGTGATGATTATTTAATATTATGGAAAATGGATGTAACTAAAGATTGGGAACTGACATGACGATCATTAAGGTTAGGAGAAATAGTTTAGGTGTTTGCAATATTGATCAAAACAAACCAAGTATAGTGTGAGTATCATTTTAGGTATAATTTATTATTAGTGTATTATGGGTTACAAATGACCAATGGCTTCCTATAGTTAGATTTTTATAACACCTATCAAGCCTTCAAATATACCTAAGGGTACTTGGAAGCACAAGACCATATACATAAGTTGTCTAATGGAAAGATTTTATAGGAAAACCCCTTTACCCTTCATTATAATGTATATGAGGAATCCAAATAAAAAAAATGATAAATCTTCCATAATATTTGAAAATATTCAATATATGTTTTCTTACCCTAAAAATGGTGAAAACTATGAGAATGAAAGTATTTGGGATGCAATATTAGTAATGATACTTTTGTAGCAAGGGTGGGGCCCATAGCTCAATTGGCTAAAGCATCATGTTGTAGGAAAGAGGTCATGGGGTCTAGTCTCCCCCATCATCCCCATGGTACCAGAGGGCATGTTGTGCTAGTGTCACCAATCACGTGATTTTTTTTTACCAAGCACACTGCACTTTATAGGGGCTACCCGATTCTTGTAGTCTAAAAAATGCTACTCTTGTAGCCACTTTTTAATCACTAAGATCCAAAGAGGGTGAGGTGAGAGCATGTGATGGGTAGTCATATAAGGACCTAAATAGAAAATGCTACAAAAAAACATAGTGATAGAAAGAGTTTCGATACTACATGATACAATCCATCCCACAAGAGATTAGCCAAATAACATAAATACAAAACTATATGCTACATATGAAAACACAAGAATAATAATTGCATTGAATTGAAATATTCACATTATAATATATCATTGGCCTCTTATAAAGGGCAACCTCCTAGAATAATTCTCAATACAATAATTCATGGATAATTAGACCCCAGGTGTTAGCTCACTTAGTCTTGGTTGTCACTTTAGGTAGCTTAGATCACGGGATCATCTCTTGATTTTCTTGTAGTGTGGATGAGGGTCTATTGCACATCACTTGAGAGGTTATAGGGGTAGCTCAACAGGTATAAAGAGCTAAGCTCCAAGTCACTAGGTTAGATTCTTGATTCCTCTTGGTAAAAAATAATAATAATTCATGGATGATCTATTTCATCATCAAACCCTTTATGTTTACTAATTCTACCCAAATGAATTATTACTTCCAAAGCATGTGGGGTAAACCAATATAGGAAAAGAGATGACTTACAAAGCATGTGTCTAATGATTTTATTCATAAAGCTAAAAATAAAAATAATTAATTATGAACAAATAGTAGCACTATGGGTCCTAACATTTACTCACTTGATTTGCACCCACTTTAGCATTATTGATAAATGTGTAGTTTTTGTGTTTGTTTTGAGAGAATTCAACATAAATGATGACTAAACACAGGCTTTACCCATCTCTTTACCTTGTTTAACCCCTTTAGTATAGAATTAAACTATTTTATACCCATTTTACCACCTTGATTGAAATTATAGGTGGGATTCTATGTCCTAAATAGAATAATTAGTTCAAATCTTGCTTGTTTTTATTGAAACCTAGTTCACTTACCTTAAACTAACTTAGTTTGAAATTTTAACCTATTGCCTATTGGATTCTACACAAAAACATTCAAATTAACACCTAAAATTACATATTAAAATATAGGCTCCTAGGACATTAATGATAATCAATTATAACTATCAACAAAAATTAACAAGAGTAATTCTAAATGTAAATCTTGATGGTTCTTGTTTGGGGGCTGGTTTTTGGCTGGTTGTTGGCTATTTTGCGGCTTTGTAGTCGGTTGTGGTTCTTTGGCCTTGGTTGCCTTTTTATCCTTGGTTGTTTGTGATTTCATGTCATTATGTTTAGACAACCTTCTGGTTGAGGGTTCCAGATCCATTCAAAATCTGTTTGTAAAGGGTTTCAGGGTCCCTTCAAAACCTGTTTTTACCTTAATCAAAAACAAAAATTAAGAGCATTTCAAGAGCATTTAGATTTGAGCAACTTGTATAAGAAAAATCATTTATTGCATCACATATGGACTACATTTTTTTATACTCAAATTATTTTCATACATGTTATGGACAACAAAAGAACGGTCTTGACTTATGCTAGAGGAAGTTAACACTTTAATCCTTGCATTTCAAGCCCTAAAGATGTTCTTTAACATTGCCTTAACCTCAAGCCAATTATCCCATAAGAGGCAAATAATTTAAGAGTAAGTGATTGTTAAAGATGAGTATAGTAGGGAGGATGAAATCCTTGTAGATAAAGTTGGAATTACATTGTCAATCACACGTAGCTACTAACAATTATCAAATACATGTATGATTTTGAGGTAGCACTTCACATTCAAGTTTTGTAGTTGGACAACAATCTAGGAGAATACCAATTGTTTGATTTTATCACATCCACATATGGGCATTATTAAAGTGCTAAGCAATTGCTAACTTCTCATTTTAATTCCATTTATTTGCCATGTTAGTGACTTAACTTATTTATATTAGTCTAGGATTTGATTTGTGCATTAATCAATCTTCATTCCTTAGACTAATATAAATGTAAAGAGGATACAATTGTATTTGTCCTCAATTCAATATAAGTACACAAGACCCAATTAAAGGATGACATATATACGTTGTAATAATTAGATAATCATTCACACACTTATGACCACCTTAATTTTTAGTGTATTCTAAATATGTTAAAATAAGTTGATTTAGATTGTATTTTCCGACCATTTGAATTTCTTATAGAAAATGATAATTTATGCATAAAATAATCTTGTTATATGAGATGGCCTATTAGGTGAGTGTGGTCAATATATGTGAGTATAATGTATTAAAAGACCTTTTTTATAAGCTTTAAAGCAAGTTTACTTATGGTTGTAAGACTACTAGTTGGGCAATGGCTACCCAGCCTACAAAAGGCATGGGCATTCGATGGCTTGCCATGCCATGCCCATCCTTCCACCTCTAACGGTCTGTCACACCACAAGCAACAATCTGTAGTGTCAAATCCATAATTTCTATTTTTAGGTGCACATATATATTATATGCTGCTCATTAACAAATGTTACCCACCTTGTTAATTTGAAATTAAAATTGTTTAACTTAATATTTAGTATATTACTTAATTTTAAGTGATTATTGTTTGACTGATTATTATTCAGTGTATATATAAATGTAAATATCTATATTTTATATAATTTATATTTATTATTAAATATTTATATTTTATAAAATTTATATGTATTATTTTAATAAAATAAAATTTTAAAAATAATTTTAAGTAAGCTGATTAATTAATGTATATATTTTTTTATTATTATTTTTATGTAAATGGAAAGAAATTTAGATAAAATTAATTAGAATGTACATAATAAGAATACATTTTTTATAACATAAACATTGAAAATAAAAAGGTTGACCAAGTCATATATATAATAAGCACAACATGTATTATAAGAATATGGATCTACATTAATGTAATGATTGTAACTCATAAGAGATCATATTATAATTACTTTTATGAACATAAAATTATATTAATCAAACTTTTTTATAGATTCACAATTACATATGCACAAATTTTGAAGGGAAATTTTGAAGTAAATACAAAGACCTCTACATTGCATTAATAAAATCATGTTTATTTATCAAAGCCAATCACAAAAATAAAAATAAATAATTGTATTAGATGTTTTCTTTGATAGATGGCTTAGAGATAAGAAAATAAATGAATGCTCCTTATTTTTTCTTCTCATTAATATTTGTATTTTCTATCTTATCAAATCATTCAAATAAGAATGACGACAATATTATTGGCTCGAGAGATTTGACTTTTATCCATGCACTTGAAATTGTCCAATAAGAATAATGCAATACATATTTTAACCACAAAAAACATCCAATTAGTTGTTTTATCCTTCTTTAAGTGTATTTTTATAAAAAAAGATAGGATACTATGAAAAAAAGATGTGAAGAAATTTAGATTGAATTTTTAAAATTTTATATTTAATTATTAAAAAATTATAAGAAATATTTAAAATAAATAAATAAAATAAAATCTAAATTGTGTTATTTAACTCTTAAGTGAAGGAGAATTATATATTGCAAATTTAAATTTTTTATGGTTAATTATTAGAAAATTATAAGAAATATTTGTTAGTCTATAAATAAAAGAGTATTTAGATTATGTTATTTAACTCTAAGTTTGTATAAATTGGTTAATTAATTTAATTGAAAGAAAATTAGATAAAATTATTATGTAAAAAGGTTCAAAAAATATCATTAATTGTGAGTAGAGTGTTTGATCATAAAATGTCAAGGAATTAAATATTCATCACATAGATACATGGACCAGTGGATCTATAGCCACCAAGTATTTAATCTTATCAATTATTAAATTTCTACATGGGAGCTTGATACCTTACAATATATTTTTATAATAATATGAACACTAAATGACATAATATGCAGGAAAAAAAATTCAAACCATCCAGCCACACTAATATAAAGTGAAACTAATGCACTTAAAATTATTTAATAAAAATATTAATATTTATTTCAAAGGAGTCCATAAAAATAATAATAAACATTTATATCCATAAACATAAATCTAAATTTTAAGCATAAAAGACAAGGTATTACAATATATTCCTATAGAAAAGATAGAGTACTAAGTTAAAAAAAAAAATGAGGAAAAAATTTGGATTACAATTTTTATTTTTATGGTTAATTGCAACTTACAATATTTTTAATTGTTATATTATTTCGAAGGCAAGTAGTGGTATTATTATTATTAAATTATTTCAATTATATGATTGTATTTTTTAAGTTTTAAAGAAGGACTCAAAGTTAGCAATTCAATTATATGATTGCATTTTTTTAATTTGAATACTATTTTTAATATTATGATTGTGAAAATAAAAATAATAGTATTTTTTTTTTGATGGAGGTCATCCGTAAAAATATATATGTAGAGGTTCAAAATCTCTTTAATTTTTAATTAATAACAATATTGGTAAAACAATAACCAAAGGTTATACATCCATGATGAATAATTAATTCCTCAACTTTTTATTATCAAAAACTCTATTTTATTAATAATTGAAAATATTTTTTAAACTCTAATTAATTTTATCTAAATTTCTTTCCATTTACATAAAAATAATAATAAAAAATAAAATACATTAATTAATCAACTTACTCAAAATTATTTTTAAATTTTTATTTTATTAAAACAATACATATAAATTTTATAAAATATAAATATTTAATAATAAATATAAATTATATAAAATATAGATATTTACATTTATATATACACTGAATAATAATCACTTAAAATTAAATAATATACTTAAAAATA
Source organism: Sequoiadendron giganteum (assembly GCA_007115665.2). NCBI lineage: Eukaryota > Viridiplantae > Streptophyta > Pinopsida > Cupressales > Cupressaceae > Sequoiadendron > Sequoiadendron giganteum. The sequence goes on along the minus strand of CM021105.1, from coordinate 455,822,660 downwards.
AATATTAAGTTAAACAATTTTAATTTCAAATTAACACAGATGAGTAACAGTTGTTAATGAGTAGCATATAATATATATTTGCACGTAAATACAGAAATTACGGATTCTGACACTAAAGGATTGCTGGTGGTGGTGTGACAGACCGTTACAGGTGGAAGGACGGGCATGGCATGGCAAGCCATCGAATGCCCATGCCTTTTGTAGGCTGGGTAGCCATTGCCTACTAGTTGTGACACTCATTATAATAATTAACTAAGCCGTACTTTGTACAATAATTCATATAATTTGAAACACGAAAAAAAGGAAATTTAATGAATAGATTATAAACTATTTTTTTTTGTCTTATATTAATATGACATCATGTTTGATTAGATGAACATAAATACATAAGAATACAAAAGATAAATCATCTTTCTATAACCTACTTTTTAAATATATTATTTTTAAAATCATATATTATATTTATTAAACCTGAAGTATGGGACACTCAAATTACATATTCTTATCCTTAACTAACAACAAATAAAAATATATATAAACTCGTAAACAATTAAAAAACAATTTTCAACCATACCTACGATTTATTTATTTTAATCAAAACCTTACAAGAACAATTCGAATAAAAAACAAATAAATTAAATAAATAAATTGTAGGGAGCGGACATTCCAAAAATATTGAGAATCCAGTTCAATCTTCCCCGACCCCCTGCCGCCACTCCCCTCTCTACGAGGATATATATATATATATATTTGGGGTTTCAGTTTGTGTATATATATCTTTTGGCGGGGTTTCAGTTTCAGTTTGTGTATATATATCTTTTGGTGGGGTTTCATTTTGTATATATATTTGGGAAGTTCGGCGCATTCGGTGGGTTGTCGTTTGGGTGTTGGGAAAGATAGATTTGACGGCAGGTAGAGAAGGAAAGCAGATGCAGTGAATGAGAGCAGATGCAGTGAACAAATGATGAGTTTACAGTTTTATATAGGATTGTACCGTCTGACTGGAATTTCAGTGGCAATTAAAGAACTGAGTTGTGTATCCATCATCTTTTCCTTTCTTTTTAAATTAAGTTATAAATATCTATAATTATATATGAAATATATTTATGATATTTTATGTTTTAATTTTTTATTAGTATTGGTTTTTATATTATATTTTTCATTTTTAAATTTGTAGTTTTAGGAAAATTTATCTTCAGCAATTTATTTCTGAAAAATTCATCCTGGGAAAATTCACCGTCATGATAAATTCACCTCAAGGAAAATTCACCACCAGCAATTCACCGCAATGGAAAATTCATCACATTAAAAGTTTGCGAGTAATTTTCCGTGGAGGTGAATTACTGGTGGCGAATTTTCCTTCACTGAATTTGTCATTGAATTTTGGTGGTGAATTTGTTTGCCTGATGCGTTAATGTAGGTTTGGTTTAAGTTGAGATTTGAACTTGAAATTTTTAAATTCAAATTTCATAAAATAGATTAATGTTCCCCTCTATTATTAGTTGAGTTGTCTTGTAAGGTGTGTGCCCTTGGTCTCCTTGTGTTGTGTAGCATACCGCTTGGGTTCGTGACATGGCTTAACCACCTCCCGTGGATTCATTAACTCTGGTGGTTGTATCGAGCATTAATAGAGTCGATCTTTTGGTGCAACAACAACCGTTTATGCAACAAGTTGATCTAAAGCATGTTATGCTGATTTGTATATTTGGTTGTTGTATTTAAGGACATTCATTCACTTATTTGAAATTATGTTAGAATGTGGAAAAGAATATATAGATCTAAGACCTTAAAAGAGAATATATTTTGTATTTTTGCATTATGGCATTATCTTAGGTTCACTACATGTATGCCTATTTTCCCCAACCATTTCACTTAAAGTTATGAGGCTAATATGCTAGGGGTCTAACCAAGGAGAACATGACTCTTGCTATACAACAAATTCTCCAAAGGCATTTTTGAATACATAAAAAATTGAGTCCGGTGAATCTGGAGAATCCGCATTCTATCATATCTAAACCACAAGCATTAGTTATTAAAGTCCACACACAAGTTCAAGTCTTCACAAAATATAGTTAGATTTACAATGTAGCAAACAAAGTACAACATTTTAGAACATTGACAAATACATTTCTACATTATTAACCTCTAGACAAAGACTTCTATAATAAAATCAAAGTTGAGTACTCATGAGTTTAATTTATTTAATTATCTATAATTATTTGAAAATTTGATTTTCTATATTTTTTAATAATAGCCCCAACTTAATTTATTTGCTAATTAATTAAATTTATTTAATTAATCAAGATAAATAATTTAGAGTGTGATTATTTCCTTACAAATGTATAATTTGAAATCTATTGATTAATTATTATAATTTAAAATTTGTAACTTTTTAATTAACACGATGCATAATTTGAAATCTTCTTTGAAAATAATTGAACAATTATAATTCACATTTTGAAAGTTTATTTATAAATAGAAAGGTTAAAATTATGTAAATTATATATCTACTCTTTAGCTAGATTTTTATCTTCCCTTATTTTTATATTTATTTTTAGACGTCTACCTCCACTTACAAAATATTATAATGTGATAATCACTTAAAATAAATAATCTAAAGAAAGCACGTGATCACTATTCCTTAAAAAAGCTCTTTAAAAATTGAACATTATTTGTTAAAAAATAGTTCCAACCACTCATAAAGTGATAATAACAAATGATTGTGTCATCAACTATCTTAAACTCAATAGAAAAAGCTTCTACTATTTTTGTCTAAACTAAAATAAATAAATTTCACATTAACTTTGCCATTTGTAGATCAAAGAGGAAGTTTAATAGTTGCACATCTTAGGTTGAAAGTTTTAATAAGTGTGTCACATGATCTCAAATACAACTAGTATTATTGCTTTATAATTAAATTATTATTTTCATTTGTAGTATTGAATTGGAGAAAAATATTTTTTTTTGAATCATTTTTATTTTAAATAGATGGTCATAAACGTGTGATGATCATTGTTCGATTGTCATACATCTTATATGTTATGCTATGATAGTTCTTATGTATTTCTATTAAGTACAAATATTTTACAACAATTTTAGTCTCTTATTATTAAAAAAATAGTACTAACATCAACATGTCAATTATTGGTCTGTAAGTGATCATTGTTTTGGTTCTCCAACCTATTATTAGTTATTTTTAAGGGGTTATGAATCTCTATGATTAAAAGTGTATGTGCATAAAAATGGTCTGGAGACAATCGATTAAATACTAGTTATTTAATTGATAAATCTTAATTCCTCTACTTATAAATAAATTGCAATCTTTATTTATATAGTTCATTTCTTAATTCTTCCTATCTAAAATCATTTTCCTCTAAATTTAATTAAATAAACAAATCTAACTAATTTGTTTTATTTGATTAATTCTCTGTCATTAAAATTGAATTTTTAATTCAATTTTGTCACATTTCTACATATTCTTCTAACCTCCTTCCACCTCATATGCCACCTCAGCATGTGTCACATGAATTTAAATATCTCTAATTTTTAAATTTGGATTTTCATCAACAACCTACAACAAACTTTGGGACACATGGCTTCAGGGATAACTTTAAGAAACCCCCCCCCTTGGCGAAGGTGTAAAATCCTGGCGAATCCTTATTTTTTGAAAAAACTATTAATTTTCCTGGCGAATCACATTATTAAAAAAAGTTGTAAAATCCTGGCGAATCTTAATGAATAATTGGTAAAAATAATAATGACATTGGCGAATCCTAGCGAATAATCACTAAAAAGATTAATTACAATGGCTAATCTCTGCTTTAAAATTTTGCATAGTTGATCGATGCAGTTCCCCCATTTAATCAAATGGCTATGAGTTAATTCTGCGGCCTAATACACATGTGGACTTAATGAAAACTGAAACAGTTTCCATCGATTAGCTATTTAATCAGATGGTTGTGAGTTAATTTCATGGCCTAATACACATGTGCCTTTTAAAAGGCTTGTTGAGGCCCGAAATTTGTTTTGGACCACACGATTAGATTTAATCGTGTGGCCCAAAATAAATTTCGGGCCTTAGTAAGCCTTTGAAAAGGCACATGCATATTAGGTCGTGGAATCAAATCACAACCATCTGATTAAAAATCTAATCAATGGCAATAGATAAATTGCATATTCAAGGCTAAGCTGCTAAAGTATCCCTAAAATTAAATAGTATTTTATTATTAGTGGCGATATTACCCCAAAATTGATCGGAGGAATATAATATTACTGGTGAATATAATTAATATTTTTAATTATGGTATAAACTACTGGCGAATAATTTCCAATGACGCATCATTTTTATGGCGAATTAATCGAGACAAAATTATTTTTTTGTAAAAACTTGGCGATTCAATCTCATTTTTAGCTTGCACTATTCACCATTTTTGGAGGTCCCGATTTCTATTATTCGCCAATTGGTGAAGATTTTCCACTAAATTTTTCCCTGCATGACTTCTCTTCCCATTTGATTCTCCTCCACACTTGGAACTTCCTCCATAATTTCCTCTGGAACTTCCTCACTCTTTATCGTTGATTTCTCTGGATCATAATCTCGATCGTTGAATCATGCCGCATCACTTGCCGCCTTGGAAAATCTATAAATAGGAGGCTCATTTACAACTTTTGCATAGGAGATTGAGCATAAACTTACTTTGCAGAAATTAGTATTGCATTTGAAGGCATTAGCATAGCATCTTAGTCTTGCATTTTAGCATTTGATTTGAAGTAGTGTTATAATGGAAAATTTCCTTTATAGAATCTTAGTTGTTGCATTAGTTTTGTAATATTTCTTATAGCATCTCATCTAGATTTGCATCTTAATCCTAACAATCATCTTAACATCATTCTAAAACCCAACAACATATAATCTACTATTTAGCATTGTATATCACAGTCCATGATCATGTTTAATGTAGGCATATAGTCTTGCATTTTGTATATCATCTCATTTCTTAGGTTGTCATCTAATAAATTCATGTGCAACATACAAAACTGAGAACATGAATTAGAATATCCTTGAGATTAGAGAGCAATGGAACAATTTTGAATGAATAGTTGTAGCAAATTGTTTTGTTATTTCAATTTCATTAATGTAATGCGTTTCATTGGTTGTGTGGTTAGATTTATCTTTCTGATACACATATTTTACATCACACAAAAAATAACTAAAATGATAGGTCAATGGACAGGAGATATATGAATCTCTCTTGTACTTTAGGCTCTACAAAACCTAAGTGGGTGAACCTATTAAAAGTACTAGATATTTGTTGAATAATGGATTTGTCATAGTGAAAAAGATAGATAAATGGTTCATGCAAATACAACAAAAGTTGAAAGATAATTTCATAGTATTTATTTCTTTGTACCTTTAATGAGTAGGAATGAACATAAGAAAAATATCTAAACTAACTTACAACATCGAAGTGTAATTCTTCATTTTATCTTTATATGAATGGATAAGGATAATAAAGAAGATTGGTGTTTACTCATTGAGATAACATAGTCTAAAATTGATACGAATATGATATTATATCAACATTCCATCTTTGGGGTTTAATAATAATTTATTATTACCTTACAATAATATAAAACCCGCATTTATTGACGTACAAAATGAGATTCTACTTACTAATCCCTCACAAACATTACACGCCCCAATCATTGTTTGAAGAGGATTATCACCCTCCTTGAAGATGAACTAATCAGATCAATAACTCCTAAAAAAATGTGCAAGGAGATACATTTTTCCTTCCTTGAAAACTTACTTCTCTCAAAGAACATGTGATATAGTGTGGAAGACAATCAAATTTATAAGCATGCATTCATATCACTATAATAGAGGAAATTTGATACAACATAAATATTGAAATAGAATTACAAAATTTATTATATTTCAAAAAGAAAATTACAACCTTCAACATAGTTTATCTTTACAATGCTTCTCTCTAGAAAATACCAAACCCCTCCAAATGAATGATTTTACATTATATAGTTTTCTTGGATTTGGAACTCAAGTTTGAGAATCATTACAAATAAAAAATAAAAAACTATGTTGATTTTTCCTTTATGATACATCAAGTTAATATTATCCTTTTCAAAATGATTTTTGAATATTAAAAAATAGCCACCATTTTGAATTTGTAACTCTGTCATTTATTTTGTCTTCATGGGTACTTTTAAAAAATATGCACAACTTTTGGAAGCCATAACTTTTATTTTGGGTACCCAATTGACCTCTTTTTTAAAAAAAATTGGATATTTTGGAGTACTCTACACTTGAAAATCACTATGATATTTTTGGAAACTTTTAAGGTAAAAATAATATTTTAAAAGATTTATAAACCATTTTGAATACTTTTTCTTAGGATTTTAGGATTTTGAAACTTTAATATCTCACTATATTCAAATGAACTTTGGTTGATTTTTTCATCATATGATGAATTTGTAATTCTAGAGCTATGGGAAAATTTCTAGGTGCATACATGACCATCTTATAATACTTTCTAAAAATAGTAGGTTACTATTTTTAGACAAACAAAATGTAGCCTTACCAGATTATTTCATGGGACCTTTTATGTGATCATGACACTTTATAGACTTAGGAATATTGATATTAACTAACTTTGATGTACAAATGAATTTTATTATTGAAACCAAAGGGGATACACATTACGATGAAACTTCCATAGATTGGGTTGATAATTTAGCTATGGCACAAAATACAAAACTAGGCATAGGCTCCAAAGATAGTGCAAAAGTTGGGTCCACTTTTAAGGGAAGTGTAATTTTTCAACTTTAAAACACGTATCCATTCATTTTTTAGAATAGGTCCTCGTTATAAAGTAATCATCCCAAAAGTTTTGAAACTCACAATCCATGTTTTTTATTTGATTTTAGGCTTACAAAAGACATGGTAACCCAACCCTTAGCATTGGACCTACAAATACAAGGCCATGTTAACATCAAGATTTTTTTTTTACTTTAGTAATATGGCTGGTGAGTTTTTTTTATAATTTTTTTATGAAATTAAAACTTGTTATAGATGACAATGTTTATTTTTCAAATATGCAAGTTTTTGTATGATTTGATATTATTTCCTATTTATTAATTAATTTCTAAAGAAAATGGTCCATAAACTTGAAATGTCCTAGTATTTTTTAATAACTTTTAATTTTTTAAAGTTTTTTTTTTAAATTATATGTCATCAATAAAAAATCGTTATTTACAAAATATTTTTTTGAAGTTTTATTATTAGTTTAGCTCAAATTATGCTTGCCAAAAAATGGGGGATTTTTCGGAAATAACAATTAGGGCCAATAAAAATCAATTAAAAAAATATTATGAAAAAGCTATAAAAAAATATCCTAGTCAATATTTAGTATAATACACATCTTTTCCCAAAATAAATTATAAAAATAATTTTATTTAGGTCAAATTATGCTTGTCAGACACATACATGGTATGGTCCTAAAAAGTAGTATTCGTACAACCTTATACAAAATTAATTTGTATAATCTGGGTATATAATAAATTACATATTTGAAAACTAGACTCAAAATCATGCATTTCATATTAGTGGAATTTTTAAAGATTTTATACGTAAGTGCTTCAAATTTTTAGTCCAATTGTGAAAAAAATATTTTTCAGGAAAAACACTTCCACTTTTTGGCCAAAAAGTGGATCTAATTTCTTGCACATACAACACATTGTATTTGCAATTGTTATATATTATAGTATTTTATATAAATGTATACATGAAATAATAGTATTAATGTAAATTCAACAACTTGGTATGACACTAGTGAAATTAATTCAAAAATAGCATTAAAAAATCAGATAATTAAGATTATGAAGAAAAGTGTGAAGCAACTGAAGAATTTGTAGAAGAGAAAAATGGGAGGTCCTAGGAAGAGAACGAAGCTGCCAAATTATTAAGCCTTGCAACAGAAAGTGGATTTATGGAGAATGTTTGTGGACACTAGTATGGTTTCGTTCTTCCAATCCCTGAAGGGATACAATGAGAACCTCACAGCTAAATTTACTAAATCTGGGCGGAATGGAAATGTTACCATCGGAGCTGTGAAGTTTGAAGTCACGACCAAATTTATCGCTGAAGCTATGGGGCTGTAGAATCAAGGTTCCAAAGTTGCTAAAAAAAGTGGGGCGGACTACCAGATGTTTATTGATAAATTTTTGCATGAAAGTGAGAAACTCAAAAGGTTCCATAATGGGTATGCAAGATTGGAACTTCCTCCTCCCTTTGCTTTAGTTAGTCTGTTTATTATGAGATATTTTACTCTAGAGGGAAGGTATATGTCGGTACATGAATACCATTTTCCCCTGCTAAACCATATCCGACATGGTGAGAGAGTCAATTTTCCATTTTATTTGTTGTCCTCTCTGCAACTCCATATAGAGAAAGGAGCCAACCCTCTCCTCCACCAAGGCCTTATGCTAACCCTTTACAATTATGCGCTAGCGTTGAACCCCCATGGAAATCCTTTTGCAGGAAGAAATGAAAACCCTGGCCGTTTTGAAGCGGTTAATGAGGAACAACCTATGGACGAAAACTATGGAGCGGCTGAAATCCTAGCTGAGGAACCTATTCCCCATCTGCATCTTGTTGTTCTTGCTAGGAGAGTGCTTATCACTACTAAAATTTAGTCTCTGGTTGCCAATGTTTCCAACCCTTCTACCCCTGTGTCACAAAAATGTGAGGAGAAAAGAACCTTTGAAATTGAGCTTATAAGAGCCACTCCTGAAAAAAGGAAACATTCACCTTTGCCGCTTGAACTTTCCAAGGTGAAGAAACCCAAATGTGACTTAAACCCCAGGGATGAAATAAATATTACGGAGGAAGGGACCCAAAATGAGGAGGAGAAAGAGTCCTTGTAGGGACAGGGAAGTGGTGGGAGTGGAGGAATACGGTCGTCCCGGCTTGCAAAAGCGGCCTCAAAGGATAAAAAAGGGAAACAAAAAATGTCTGCGAGTGAAGAGGAAGATTTGGAGTATGAATATTTCGAAGCCCAAGAGGAAGATGGCTCTAAGGATTTGGATTTTGAGAATACGACTTATGAGATGGGTGAAGATGGCTTGAAGGAGGAAAAGGATGAGGAAGAACAAGTTGAACAATCTGAGGATGATAAGAAAGAGGAAGAAAATGTGCAGGAAGTTGAGGATTTGGGAACGAGAAAGGACTCAAGCATCAAAGTTTTAAAGAGCAAACTAACTTTCCTGTAGGTTCAATTTGAAAACATGGAGAAGGCTCTAGTTACTCTCATGAGGGTTATGAACAGACTAATGAGGCGGGCGATATTGGGTGCGACTTCTGGAAAACTCAAAATCACTAAGAAGCTAAGGAATCAGGGGAAACCGGATGCCCTGAAGACTCCAGACGAGACTAAGGGACATGATTGGAGAGATTATATTTCTCTCATGGGAGAGTATGGGGACTTATTGAAGAAAGGAAAATAATGCCTCTTGGTGTTGCTCTATTGTTTTTTGATGAGTTTTTTTTCGTATATCTATTTTTGGTCGTATATCTATAATCTTTTGGACAACTCTATTTTAATGGTTATGTTATGGTGGAATACCACCTAGGACACTGTGGACTTAATTAATGGTTTATGTAGATCTAAATATGCTTCTAGTATTTTACTATTTTTTATTAGTACTAGTTGGTCTATGGTTACTAAGGTTTATGCTAACCTACGAGCTAATTCTGGTGGTGTTGTTTCCCACCTTCTCTCTATTTCTTTTTGTCTGCTATTGTAACCATGGGATCAAGGCCCTTCCCTACTTATCTAAGAAAAAACAAATTAGATTATTTATGATGTAGAAGTATCTTAGAAATGAGAAAAACTTGGATCACCAAAAATATTTCTATGCTTTCTAAGGGTGGCACACCAAATTTTTGTGTGTTTTAGATCTACATGTTGACCTAACTTACATGTATGTGTTGTTTTATTTTCAAGGTCATTTTGGCGGATTGATGCATAATGGTGCATGATTTTTTTATCTTACATAATATAACTTGACCTTCATGTGTGTATCCCATCCCATGCAACCCTCATGCCTTGTGTACAATTTCTCTCACCTATGCATGGCCTCTAGACAACTTCATAGCTATGTGCACAACATTTCCATGCCTAGTATAACTTTTATATGTGCACCTTGGAAAATTCAAAATATTAGAATACTATAACATGTATTTATGATCTAAACTCAACTCTCACATGATTGTCTCATTGTATAGATGAGATGAAAACTCACTATTGTGGACAAGACAATAGTTGGTGTAGTTGAGGCTCAATGTTATAAACTTATTCTTCATGAGGTAGTAATAGGTAGATGATTAGGAGAAGAGGCTCTCTCAAAGGAGATCTAACAACTCATGAAACATTGACAAGTATGATTGGTTAAGTGTTTGGTATGTTGAATTGTTGATTGTTTAATATGCATATTTTATGGCAAGCATAGAGAATTAAGATTTTTTTGGTTAAAATTTTAATATTTTCTAAATGTGTGTTTGCATGTTGAAGGAGTTTATGTAAATTATCTTATTAAATAGATTCCAAGTGAGTGTTATCATATTGAATGATTTTGAGTATGACTACTTGATCTTGAAGACTAGTAATAGGAGTAGAAAAAAATTCCCTCAACTCTTTCAAGATTTATTTTATTATATTTAGCCTCAACATAGGATACATGGGCATGCAAATCTAAGGGCGACATACAATGTTGAAATGGAAAGTTCAAAGTCTTCCTTGTTTGTTTAGTTTAATCTAATTTAAATTATTTCACTAGTAGAATTTGGAAAATAAATGACTAGGTGAATAAAATTTTTAGTCACAACAACTAAAAATGACTAAATTTTACTATTTTTTTGCAACTCAGCTATAAATGACTAATTTGGTCATTGACTAAAAAATTATTTAGTCACACAAATAAAAATGAATAAATTTTTAGTCATTTATTTAGCAAATCATTTAAGGAATCAAGAATCAATAGCCCACCAAAATACTCTAATAAACATACTCTAGAACTTTCGTCGAAATCTTATTTTTTAGGCGTAGCCCTCCAAAACAGAGTTTTCATTTTAATAAAAATACTCTAAAACCTTCGTTGAAACCTTATTTTCAAGCGTAGCCCGCCAAAATGGAGAAGTGTTTCAATAAAGAATGATAGAGAATGGTAAGGAGATGTGTGTGATAGGAGGCATATAATTCATTGTTGCTTATCTCATTGTTTCTTTTCTCAACAAGGGCTACATTGTTCATGGTACTGTTTGTAATCCATATATTTAATTGACATATATTTGCATAATCTCAAATTCCTTCAGATGCTTTTGAAGTATCAATGTATCCTATATAGGTTTTAGAATGTATCTTATATAGGGTTTAGAATGATTTCTTTTAATCTAAAAAAATAAATAAATGATGTATTTGCTTATGATTAGATAATGTGGAGATCTCCTAAATTTTCCCCAACTCACTATACTCTTTAGCACTATATTCATTACTCCAACTAGTAGAGTTTTGCATGTGACATCTTTAATATCTTCATGATAGTGGATTTTAAATAGATTTCAATCTTTGCTTTAATCTTTATCATGGTAACCCTTGAGTTCCATAATCCACCTTCAATCTCTTCTAAGAATGTTATCTTAAGCTAGACTGCATAGTATGCATATAAAACAAGTCCTTCATACCTACCATTGTTCCAAACCACCACTCATTGCCTTGCTTAAAATGTTTCCTCCATTAGCACAATAACATGTTTTAAAATCATGGTTGCCAGTGATTGACCATTAAGGTCACTACTTTCCTCAAGATACAATGAGTTTTGTGTCTTCAAACTCAAGGAATTATGCAAGATAACATTGTGAATTATTTGATGTGTAGGGTTTGATTTTATTGCACATTTATTACTTTGCTAACTGCCTTTAAGACTGGATATTGCACCCTCAACTGCAATCTCAAATAGCTCACTCACTATCACTTGAATATTCCTTTCATAAGCATCCTTTTATAAAATCAAACTATGCCCTATAGACTACCTCCTTACTTACTATAGGGGACTCATTATTTAATGGTATTGTGGGTCTTAAGATCCTCCAACCTTATTGTCACTACTTCACAATCCACGAGGTATTATTCACTATTCTCTCATCTTTGATGTCTCAAAACACTACTCAAACATGCAATCCAATACCTCCATTATATAATGGCTAAGAAGAAACATTGAACTTGTGATTATCATTGTTACTTCATTTGGAAAGTCATTCCCTAATTGTATTTTCCTTGTCTAACACTGTCAATAGCATTTGAAAAACCCTTAAGGTCAGCAAGGGGGTAAGGAAACTCACTGTTAAAATCTCCACTTTACTATTTAAGGTTTGAGCTTTATTATCTTGTCACTGCTTGGCCTCTTTTTGACTATCACACCTCAAGTGACTATCATTCTTCTTACCATAGATTGCATTTACAAATGCCATTGAGCTACATAGTGTGCTTGTTATTGGCTACAATCTTTAGATTGCAAGTTTTTGGTATTGGCTACAATGTCTCAATATTTCTAGTATTGCAACCTCACTGATCTGCTAGAGTTATGGTTTATGTTTCTACAGAGGCCTAGAGTTTGTACCCTAGTCATGCTCTTACCAATGCTTTTGTTGGTATTAATAAACAACCTTAAATCTTGGGTCAAAAAACTAGCTGTCTTGACAGGGTGTGGTATGATCTTGGATTGTATCCTAGAGTGTGTGTGAAGCTTTTGTTTGATCATTAAGGTATGTAAACATGATTAGGGAAGTGTATCCCATATAGCATGGGTCTTGCTTTAATAATTACCATAATGGTTATTAGCATATCACATTATTATAGTTTTTGGTAACTCAAGATTGCATTCAAGTATGTAACAAACTTGGTCTGTAGTTTAAGTTGTACACTTTTAAGTAACATTCATAAGGTTTAGAAAATATTGACCACTCTCTAGAATAGCCCATTAAACATGGGTTGTGCTTGAATGCACTACATAATTGATATAACACAACCACTCTGCATATCAACTAGAGTTATAGGCTCTTTATTGTAGCAAGAGGTAATCGCTCTTGGATCATGCTATCATTAAATTGTAACTTGTTAAACTTGAGTCAACCTGAATGCACTAAATGATGATTGACACCTAATTGTGATGACAATGATTAATTTGTATAGGAATTGTGCTCATATGAGCGCCTCCATTTCTATCACAACATAGCCACATTAAACTTGGGTCACACATGAATGCATCTTGTATTTTTTATAGCACAACTATGCCACATGACCAATAGAGTTATGGATCACATAATTATAGTCACAAAAAATTGTTCCCCAGTTATGTTCTTATGGTTATTCCATTACCGTTACAACATAACCCTTTGGACTTATGTTTCTCAAATCCTTATATTGCTTATTTTCTCTTTGGATGGATGGCAATTCAATGGCAGGGATTTGTATGTAGGTCATGCTCATATAAGTTCCTTCATCACCATTACACAATAGTACATTGGAATTTACTTTCTTGAACCTTTACTTCATTTTTTATTGTTAGGGTTTCTGAGTGATTATTCATTTCCACATGACATATTGATAAAAGAAACCGAGCAAAAAATCATTCTATTTTTAGTTAACTCCTACTAACATACTTTTGGAATAAATGTTTGACTGCATTACTTCGAGTGTGAAGAATTTTGTTTTTTGCTTATAATACATTCATTGAGAGCTGTAGTAGAAAGATTCTTATGCTGAAACACATCCTATAAACTTGCTTTAAGCTACATTTAGGAGGCTTCATGGAATTTTTGTGATTTATAAAGATTTTTTTTTATAGTAAATGACATTGGATTCTTCCTGAAACTAAAATGATTTATTAATTATGGTTTTATGATGATTAAATGTTTTATTTAGAAGGGGTTAATATGTGGCATTTTTATATGCATGAAGAATATATTATGATGCAACATTCGGGTATGGACGATTTAGGAAAACTTGGTTGCTATCAGTGACATAACTAGGTTGGAGAGTACTTTCAACCGGTCTAAAACACTTCCAGGTGTTTTCGCTCAGAAGCAGAACCTAAGTATAGGAATACAAATGTTGATGGATAGAGAAAATCATAAATCTACTTATCCAGTTTCTGATCAAATTTGAGGTCGTGAATATCTAACATAGAAATTTCCTACATTCTAAAGATAAAATCATAAATCTGTTGGTCCAATTGGAGATCCAATTTGAGGTCATGAAGCTCTGACAGAGAAAGTTCCTACGTTCTAAAGATAATATCATAAATATGCTTGGTCCAATTTGAGGTCCAATTGTAAGGATTTGTCTTTTTAATTATACTTTTTGACATTTGGCTTGATACAAATTGTCTATGCTTCCACATTTTCATGTATGTCTACCAGGGCACTTGTAACTACAATATATGACAAAAAATCCATGTTGTTATGCTTTGATGGATGTCCCATGATCAAGATCTATATAAAAGGGTTTCTTTGTATATTGGGTGGTTAGGCTCTCTATAGTGTTATACAAGTTTAAGCTTTTCCTTTTGTTGATTTCTAAATAACAATCTTATCTTTCGACCAAGATTTCTGTTGCAATCTCTCTTTTTGTTGTCTTTTCAATAGTGCTTGATTTATAGATTGAAATTGTTGGTAGTTGTGCCACATCTTGCTTATACATTTGTGATTTACACCTTAATTACAATGCTAAAAGAGCCATATATTTACACCTTTGTTAATTTTGAATTGGTCAAGTGGGAAGTCTCACATGCCCTATTTGCCTAAGTGACTTGAGTCTGATGCATGTGTATTTGTTTTGGATAATTTATGGCATTTACTTTTTGAAATTATGTGCCTCAAATTCATTGGTGGACCCCCAACTTGGTCATCATCAAGTCATATTACACCAAATGAGAATTCAAACCTTTACCGCCATCCCACAACATCTCATGGAGTGACTAGCGGTTGAGCGGTACTTCCCACTACCCCGCAAACGTGTTAGATTGAGCTTATGGTAGTGCGATGTTCCCACCACCCCATGGTGCTTCCATATTGACTAGTGTGGTATAGCGATGGTTATCGCTACCCTGTGATGATGGTTAAAGGTATCTTGCAGTGGTGTGGTATAGTCACTGCCACACCACGATGGTGTACGAGGCTTGGTGTGGTAGAGCAGAACATAATTCCATATTACAATGAGCTAGTTTGTGTATAGTGGTGTTGTGGTGAATGGTGGATGACTGGATGTCTTTGGTGGGACAATGAGTTATTGATAGTTAAACGGTTAATGATGCAATAGAATCTACAAGATGGTTGTTGTGCAATAAAATTTTACTTATTGCTTTTTAGTATTTTGATTATATTATTTTGTTTTAATCATTTATATATTGGTCTCCTTTCTGTTGGCTTTGATGACTTGTAATGATTATTATGTTGGCTTTGAAAGATCTTCCTCATCCAAAGCTCCAATTCACACACAGGTAGTAAGGACGCTTTCAAAGCTTAAGGAGTTAGGATTTACACCCACTGGTTGCATTTTCTTATATATTTTATTTCTTGTTTCATGTGCCTCCAAATAGGTACACCAGATCCTTGAATGGGATTAACATGGATTTATTCAGCAGGCAAAAGAGACTAATTCTATATGATTTTTCTTTATAATTCATCCCAATGTTGATAACGATCAATCTCATCTTTGCAAAATACACAACATCATTAACTAATAAGTTCTTTAAAAAATGTTAGGATGTACCCTTCCAAGGGACAAACCTCTCCAAATTTTTAATTTGCAAAAGAATTGCAATTCTTTTGAAAATTTGGAGAGGTTTGTCCCTTGGAAGGGTGCATCCTAACATTTTTTAAAGAAATTATTAGTTAATGATGTTGTGTATTTTGCAAACCTGAGATTGATCATTATCAGCATTGGGATGAATTATAAAGCAAAATCATATAGAATTAGTCTCTTTTACTTGCTAAATAAATTTGTGTTAATCCCCTTCAAGGATTTGGTGCACCTATTTGGAGGCACATGAAACAAGAAATCAAATATCTAAGTATATTTTAGAAGTCAAATATTAGCATATGGCTTTCTTTGGGAAGATTAGTGGCAACAAGATCCATATCTCCCTGTTGATACAAGATATTCAGTCATAAGGTATCAGATAGTCTAGTCCACGATTCAATATCAGTAACATACTAATAACATCCAAAGATATTTTTTAGCTTTAATAATAACTGTCATTAGAACTGGGCCATATGTACTTGGAGTATCCCCTACAATAGGATTTTATTAGTCTAGCCGTAAAAATAATCCCTTAGATTTTCATGTATGTCTAGCATGACACTTGTAACTACAACATATGACAAAAAAATCCCTATTGTTATGCTTTGATGGATGTCCCTTCAGATATCTGATGTAGTGCACATTATTATAGTGCAAGCCTATTTTTCAGATTGTTTCCTTTAGCATCACTAATATTCTCCACAAGAACATTGTCCCTGTTTAAAATGATGGAAATGGTTCACATCTCTCATAACAAGTTCTCTTGCAACAATATTGGAGATGAATTTAGATGTAGTGTGAAAATAAGAACATACTCAAAGGTTCTTAAAAACTCTAATAGTTGTACCAGGGGCCATGTTTAACAAACCAAATGCAATTGATAACTTCACTATGGTGGAAGATACATGATTCTTTTTTCCTCTATTCCACGACATTAAGTAAAAGTCTTGAATTTGGAAATACCCTACTGCCTTCATTTGCCAAGTCAATTTCTCCAATTTTGTATAGCTCTCCCATGTTTGTGGATGTGATATGTCTCCTACAATTTTTTAATTGATTTATCTTTCTGTTGTGTTTGGACTTACTTTTGTAAACTTGCAATATACAATGCACTTTGATTCTTTCTAAATTGTGACTAATAGTAATTTTGTTGGTTGTATTGAGGCACAACTTCATCATGGTGGAAAATGCAGCACCATGTTGCTCATATCACATGGCACGTTGCATATAAAGGAGGAAAGATTCTAGCTGGGTTATTGTTGACTGCATTTGATGAAGAGGAGAAAATACCATACAATTTGAAACTCACAACCACACACACATTTTTTGGAAAACAATTAAGCAACTCAAAAAAATTCTTGTAATAAAACAAATCTGCATGAAATGACTTCAATTTTCTCATTCAAATTCTCATGTTTTACATAGAAATCAATGCCAAACTGAAATTACATTTTTGCAGCCATATGGGTTGATTCAAACCATCTAAAATCTGATATAAATCAGAAAAATAACAACAAAAATCAAATACAAATTGATTTTCTTCAACTCAGCTTCCTTTACTAGATTCTAGCTCTTGTAACCTGCAAACTCATGTGCAACCTTGCTGCAATAAAACCTCTGTAACCCCATTTATATGTTGTTGCAACTTCATATTTAGGCCTGAAAATTCATGGTTTTTTGGTCTTCTCTCCAATGGCTACACCCCAAGCCTTCCTCTTCAAATTTCTGGCATCAAGAAACGCCCCCCCCCCCCCATTTTTATTTATTTTTGCCAAAAATCAAGCCTTTTCAAGAAAGACCTCCATCATTTTCCTGTAACTCCCAAATGCTATGCCCAATCCAGGAAGATGCTCAATAAAATGCAATAATTAATATATTAAATGATAAAAGCATCTTTGAACCCACTTTTGAAAATTTCCAATTCAAGAAGATAAATTGATTTTTCCACTCCACTCCACTATAGCCCAGAATAGAAAAAAAAACTATCATCACAATCTTAGGCACTCAAATTTTTGAATTCTTTTATGAGGTGAAGTAAAAGAATTCATAAAAACTTGTAACCTCCCAAAAGTCCACACCCAATTCTTCTTTTCATGATTTTTTTTTTAATTTTTGAATTTTCCAATTCACCTCCACCATTATCTCCCACTCAGAATTTGCAATATAAAATAAGACTAATAATTTAGTATAAATGATTTAAGAATTAATATTTAATTTTATTCACATAATAATATTATTCCACAAAACAAAAATAATAAAATAAAATACTCTTTTTTTTGGTTGATGTTGATTGCTCTTACACCCCATGATGCTCCTACATCAGCATTGAAGGAGAGAGCTTCATATATGGGACACAATCAACACTCTATGTCTTGGATTCTATACATTACAACTTGAGCCAGGAATATTTTCCATGTTGTAGAAGTTTTAAGAGATGAAAGGGGCATGTGCTCACATTGAAGGGCTTCAAGCATGCATTTCCATCATTGTGGAAGTTTTTTGGAGAAGTTTCTTTCTTACAATCATTTATGTGCAATATTGCAACACATATTTTCAGTCTTGTGATTGAAAATAACAATTTTAATACTCTATTTCTAAGTTGTAATTAGAACACCTTTCTTTTATAAATAAAGTTCATCAATTTTGCCTTCTCAATGGTTGTCTTATTGTGTGCAATTGATGATTGATGTGTATTTATGTGTTTTATGCTTAAATCCTCAAATATCAGTCAATTAAAATGACTAGCTATACTACTAATTGACATCAATTAATAATTAAATTGACTAAATATACTGCCAATTGACATAAATTAGTGAATAGTGAATAAAAATGACTAAATAAGTGCCCAGTTAACAATAATCAATGACTAAATATATTAGTGAATAAAAAAATGGCTAAATAAGTGACCAGATTACAACAATCAATGACTAAATCAACAACTAAATAAGTGTCCAGTTAAATATACCAGTGAATAAAAAATGACTAAATAAGTGACCAGATTACAACAATCAATGACTAAATCAACAACTAAATATATTAGTGGAAAAAAATGACTAAATAAGTGACCAGATTACAACAATGAATGACTAAATCAATGACTAAATATACTACTAAATTGATCAATCAAAACAACCAATAAATGGCTAAAAATAATTTAGTCATCAATCTAGTCGCGTTATATATGATTGGCAATAAACTACTAATGGTCATGTGACCAAGTTCAGTAATTTATAAGCGGTTTTTAGCAGTTTTTTCAATCATATATTATTGTTTACGTACTATTGTTTTGATTAGTTTGATATGATTTTGAATGTTTCCATTTGTTGGCTTATATAATTGTATTTAATAAGTGTATTTATAGTTCGACTTAAGGCAAAGAGTTGAACAATTGATTATTTGGATTGTATGTAAAAAAATATTTTTTATGATTTTGTTTGTTTCATTTGTTTTTATTTTCAAGAAGGAAAACTAATGAATAAAATCAACCAATAATAATTAGATATATAATTCTATATAAATTTTACTAGAATCATTATAATATATTCTCATGCATAAGGAAATATCATGACTATTAATTAGATAGTCAATTAACTAAGTTAAAAAACTATGAAATTTGATCGTAATTAATAAATTGACTAATCAAATTAAATCAATGAATGTAAATATTAATTAATCTAATTAAAAAAAATCTTTTTTTTGTGTTTTTCCTTTTTATAAAATAAATATAATAAAAAATGTATCTAACTTTTAACATTCTTTTATTAAATGAAACCTAATGTTCCTTCCTTTCTCTTTTCAAAACAATAATGCAATGAATGTAATGAAACTTTTTTATTTTTAAAGAGGCGATAAATAGATAAAACCAAAACCCTTTCTCTTTCCTTTCCACAAATATCTTTCAACACCCTTTTTAGTGTTTCGATAAACAAGAGATAAAGGGAGAAAGAAAATTCAAATTTTAATTCTTCTTCCTAAAATCAACAATGTCAACAATACAAGCAAGCTAAAATTCTTCCTTTTTCTATTTTTTTTTAGTGTTTCAATAAACAATAGATAAAGGGGAAAGAGAATTAAAATCTATGTTTTCCCTAAAATCAACAATGTCAGCAATGCAAGCAATCTAAACTTCTTCTTTTCCTAATTTTATTTGTGAATTTGATTTATGTTTTGAATCTTACCATTTTTTAAGAATAAATATGAAACAATAATATTGTTATGTAATAAAAACACTTTTATTTAATGTTTCTAATGATATTTGAAGTAAAGAGATAAATAAGTTGTTTAAGAGGTAATCACAATATGCTTTGTCCCTAATCTAAACAATATAATTGAAATAAATCCTTCCTTAGAATCACAATGGATGGACCCATACCTAGAATTTAATACCCATATCCCATTTTTCCTATGGATATCATTTTACCCCTTTCCAATCTACTGCATTGTAGGAGTTGTTTGAAGTTGTTAACCAAGTGAATCAAAATCCAAGAATTCTTCAAGAGGCCTTTGAAGCTCAACATAGTCTCATAAAATGGTTTTTTTTGTTGATATAAACATGCTTAAAATCAAATTGGTGATTATGGATATAAAGAAAAAAAAGGGTAGGCCATGTTTCTACAATAGAGGATGATCAAATATTTCAAATTAGGATGGTGTTCCCCAAGTCAATAAGATGGTGAATAGTGCACCAATCAAAATGATAGATTGACACCTATGGAGGTATATATTAAGTAGTGTGAGGATAACAATAATAAGAAAACCCTTGCACTAGAATAGGGCATGACAATATCAAAGATAATCTTAATAGGATAATTGAAGTTAGGGTGATCCCACAATATTGGTTTACAATTTTTGGGCAAACTGGACACTGAACTGATTTTTTTTAACTAAATCTTCACTTTTAGGCTCCTATAGTTGTTAAACCATGAGGAATTTGAAGATGATGCAAGCTAGTGATTTGTGAAGTTTTTTCTATAGATTCTAAATATAATTTTTTCAAAAAAATTGGAATCAAATTGCACTTTTTTTTCGTCTCCTTTGAAAACTAGTTTTTATTAGTAAACAACATTTTTAAGGAGTGATGGTCACCATATACAACATAAAGTTTTTTGTATGAAGGATAAAATTCTATTTTTTTTTAATTTAGATTTGTAACTACAATATCTAACTAGTTTATTTGGTTTCATAGTGTTTTATTAAATATTTTTTCCTTAATCAAGTTTCGAAGTCAAACCAATTACAATTCAGACATAGGTAGACTATATACAACATAACGTTTTCTGTATGTATCAAAATTCAATTTTTTTTTTTAATGGATCAAGGACATTAATACCCAACCTGAACATATTTTTCAAAATTTTATTTTGATAATCTACTATTTTTCCACATGTGCAGAACAAAGAGCTTGATTTTCGGTGAAAAACCTACATTCACAAGAAATAAAAAATAAATATAATAATCAAATTAAATTTAATTAAAATTATACCTTTTCGGAAGCTTATAATAAGGACTACATAATTACAATTTTTTTTTTTAAATGAACTCATTTGATCCCCTAAAAGGTAAATCAAAAGTGATTTTTTATCAACATTTTGATAGGTGTAAAGGAGACTCTATTATAGGTATGGTTTAAAACTAGTAGGGCTCTATCCAAGGGGGCTTGGTCTAAGGTGGTTTGATAAAACCCTCTTCAATTGGAATCCTTTAAATGGAACTTTTCAAGGCTTAAATAATTATATTTTCTAAAATCATGTGATTTTAGCAAAAATTAGGATCTCCCAGAAAGTGTAAACCACTATTGTGGCAGCACCCATTAGCAAGTGCACTATTAACAATAGTAATTTGAAGATTAAGACTATGAATGATAAGTTGAAGTTTAGGTTATTCCTAACCTTGAGGTTCCCATTACCCAAAAAGATGGTAAAATATTAGTATTATTCCCAATTCTAGGACAAGGAGCAATAAAAAAAATCTTATAATGAGGAAAATAAATATTTCCAAGATTTTTTGGATCTTCATGAAATATTTTTATAAGGAAGAATTAGAAGTAGATAAAACTTTGAAGAAATAGTAATTATTAATTTTTTTCTATTTTTTCTTTATTTTTTGTTATGACTATTGTAACTTTGTTGCTATTTCACTATTGGTTAACTTCTATTTTGCTAATGTTTTACCTTTTGTAAATGGGTTTTAGGTGATCCCTTTAAAACATATTATACCCCTTTAATAAGAAACTAAACTTGAAATAAATATTGGAATTATTCAAGAGGTCTTTGAAGTTCAACATAGTCTCATAAAATGCTTCTTTGTCAACATCAACTTGGCCATTATAGATAAAACGAGGAAAAGGGTAGCTCTCGTTTCTATAGTGGAGGATGGTAGAATATTTCAAAATTAGGATGATATTACCCAATTCAATGGGCTAGAGATTGAGTGCACCAATCAAAAGGAAAAATTAGTAGCTATGGAGGAAGAGAATATTTGTCCCTACACTTGGGGGGCAAGGGGTTAGGTAGCCTTGTCCTAGGTGTATTCCTTCTTTAGATCCCTCTTTATCTCCTTAAAATATTAGTTTAGCAAGTACACTGACATTTTAAGGGGGGGCATATAGTCCCCTGCTCATTTTTTGTAGAGGAAATGATCTCTTCTTAGTGATGATAATATACATCTCCTAGGAAGTGTGACCTTGTCAACCAAAGTGTGGCCTTCTTAATCCATGTGACATGTCTCCTTTTTGGTGATATTGAAATTGATGTCCCATAAGAGTGTGAATTTTATTGGCATAAGATGTTCTCCTTGGTGGTAACGCTATGGTTAGTGTTCACTAGGGTGTGATTTTATATTATTTGACTAGTCTTCTCTTGGTGGTGATGTCATATGTGATGTTCCCTAAGGTGTGACCTTCATGTATTAAGAAAAACCCCTTTGATTTTTACCTTTTGTGTGGTGATATTACAACATCCCTTGAGTTTTTTAACCTTTTTATTTCATGGAACCTAGCATAATATAGCTTGCTAGCCATGTGCAAACCTTTTTATTTCATGGAACTTGGTATAATATAGCTTGAAAACCATGTGTAGCTTATTTTCCTTCACTTTGTTCACATGAGTTGAACTTAGTGTAGCATTGATATAGCATCTTGTGGAACCTTATCAAGGTTACCAGGGAGTATAACTATTGGTATGGATGTTATGGGAACACCTTGTATACATAGTGTGTGTGTGTGTGTCATTTTTACCTTGTCTTGGGGGCTCACCTAGTGAATATTAGACTTCACTAGCTTGTGTGTCTCCCGATTTTTGATTCACCTAGAAAATATCAAACTTTGTTGTTGTGTGAGTCATGAACACCTTTTAAAATAGCCACCTAGTATAATACATCTTGATTGCTAGTGGATCTATGTGTTCCATGAGTGATGTGCATGACTTCAGTCCTCATGGAGCATTTTTTTTATTCGATGGATGATGTTTAGTATTTGAGACAATTTAAGATTGAGGTTTTGTTTATTATTATGTGTTTTTCATTGTCTTCTTTGAGTCTACATCATGTTTACATAATATTTTTGTTCATTTTGTTATCATATTTATGTTATATCATACCACATGTTTTCATCGTGTATGCTTCGTGTCTTTCGACATGTATGTTTGTGTATCTCATCTTGTTGCATATCATATACGTGTGTGTGTTCCTTTGTGATCATGTTGGTTTGCCATGTGAGCTTGGATCCTAGGGGCTTGCACAACCCCCTTGGTCCTTTGTCATCCTATCTTTTCAACATTTGGATAATCAAATCCCTCTTGACATATATTTCTCTACTTTAGTGTGAGTCTGAGTGTAAGTTCATAATCTCGCTAAAGTGGGGGATAAACATAGTGTAGAAAATTGTATACCTTAACCATTTCACATTATGTTTTGTCCCTCTAATTCATTGGACTTAATTAAGCACCTAATTTTCCAAATTATGCATTCCAAAGCCTAATTTTAACTGTTTTCTGAAAGAGTACAAGCATTGAATAAATAAATTTAATTATTATTTTTCTCCCGACTAAGTGTGTCTTGAAAATTTAGGCCAGAACCTAGTAGCCCATGGGTGACTAAGTCCTCCTTTTTAGTCAAGACCCAAATTTAAATATGTTGTTGGTAGCATTTTAACATCCAAAATTCAAATTATAAATGTCACCTTCCAAGATCTAATTTTTGGGGAATTAGATAAAATGCCTATAAATAACTAGTATTTTCATCATTTGAAACTAGACAAGAAGAAATAAAATTGAGGAGAAAATAATATTGTCAAGAGCAAGTCAAGAGCAACATTTCAAAGTATTATTGCAACAATTCAAGATCCAAGTCTCTATTAAAGCATTCAAGCAAGCAAGATCCTAATCATTGAGGTGATGTGTATGTCTTTAGTACTTCAAGGAAGCCATTGAAGGGTAGTGAGTTGTAGAACATTGTGATTTCATCATTCCTTCCTTTCAACTTTCATTTATCCATTGACATTTTCCATTGTGGAAGTGGGAACACTTACCTAGGGTTTGATTGAGGCAAGCCTCTATATGGCACAACATTTTCCCTCTTTATGAATGTGCAGGTTATAGGCTTGAAGAGGATTGAAGAGATCTTGAAGGAAAAATCTCTATTGTTGCATTTTTTGTCATACATCTTGTCAAATCATGGAAACAAAAAATTTATTGATGACATTCTGACAAGTTTACAACTGAAAAATAGAAGCTCAAATCTAGCACTAGAGGACCCCAAAAGTTGAGGACACCTTAACAAAGACTCAAAAGCCATCGAGAGACCTAGTCCTTGTAGACACAACCTTCTTTTTTTTTTGGGTAGGTACAAATTCATCTACACCTTTCAAATCTATTAGAACTTGACTGTTTTTATTTATCAATTGTCAGGATCTTGCAATTTACATATTAGGGAATATAGGAGCATTGGGTCAATCATTGCAAATTATTTCCAACTCATTCTTAAGAATCAAAAATATGAAAATCCAAGTCTGATTGACTCACCTTGGAGGTTGAAAGTCAATCTGTACACCTTGTTGATTTGCATCCTAATGAAATCCTAAAAATGATGGAACATTAACCCTAGGTTTTTGGAATTAAACTTAGGATATCCACTTTTTTATGTTTCACAAATAATATACAACTATGGATTAGTAACATGAGGAGAATAGATCACTTTTCATAGAGTTTTCTTCCCATTTGAAAAGTTTCTTTAGAGTTATTTGTGTTGCATGTCTTTTGTGTGAGATTCAAGTTTGATTTCCACAATGAGTTATTTTAAGTTTAATCATTTGATACGTATGTCATAAGCAATCATTATATAGATGGTTAAATATATGAAGATGTATATTAAAGACTAAAATAAAGAAAAAGGGTGGTGGGGGGTTTTAGACAAAATGAATTAACAAGATGATAAACCACACCTTTTCACTAGTTATTTCATTCAATTATGTATAGAAGAATATCAAAAAACAAACCTAACTGTTATAACAGTAAAAAGGTAGGTTTTAAGATGCTGAAATGATGTGCACCTATTATAGAAACTTCTTTTTTGGGCCTCAGTGAGGACTCATTCGCCCAGTAGAGAATGGGTCCCTACTAGGGTTTTGGAAAGTTAATTTTTAGGTTCTATTCTTCAATGTTTTCACTCCCAAATCCCAGGTGTTCAACTCCCAAAATTTAGAAACAAATTATGTAGAATACTTTTCGTGATCTTGCAAGTAAGATGACAAATTTTACAACTTTGCAATTTTGAAAACTTTTTCTCTCCACTTGATCTTCAACCTAAAACCTACAATCACACATCAAAGAAGATGAAAATGTTGATTGTTAGGGAATAGGGGTTTGCCTTGGTCGAAAACCATTTTGGTAATTAAACCTTGAATTGAAAAAATACATAAAAGGAAAGATGAATGAACAATGCAATGCTACAACTCACCAATCCTTAATTGAATCTTGAATTTCAAATCAACAATCTAGTATGAAGTGGCCTCAATGGATATAGATATTTATCTTGAACTTTGATATGAAACAATGTTTGAATAGGATCGCCAACACTACATCAACATATTAGCTCAATAACATGCATGATGCCTTATGTCTTTGACATGATGAAATGACTGTTGGTGTAATTAATTATTTAATTACACTTTATTAAGTTTACTTAGGTTTTGCTTAGGTAATAATTAGTTTACTTAATTAATAAGTAAGCTTTATTTAGTTGAGCTTTAGGTTAACATTAGGGTTACATACATTGCTTTTATAAAGCAAATCATCTCATGCAATTTCTTAATTATGAATAATATCAATTTGCACATCTTCATGCAAAGCTCTGCTTTTTTGTTGTTTTTCTCTTCTCTGGAAGGCCTTTTGGTTTACATGTCTGATCTTGGTTTCTAACATGGTATCAAAGCCTTGATATGCAACCCTTCTCAGATTTTTGAGAAAATCATTGCAGAGTTTGTTCGGGATTCCTCGAGGGTTTCATGCCTTGAGTTCATTTAAGTAGCGTTTTGGATCAAATCAGGCTTTACCATTGGATTCAAAGCGCTGGAACAATTTAGGATTGACTTTTATTTTTCTGGTTTTGGTCATCATTGAAGAAATCTATAAGGGTTTCAAGCTCGGTGATTTTTTGCAAGCTCTGGAGGTAGCCAATTTTTTGGAGCATTTTGGGCACAAACGGAGGTCACCATCGCGTTTGCAGCAGCCAAAAACCTTAAAAATGCCTGTTGTTTGGTCGATTTATGAGAAGTTGATTTTTGAGGCAAATTGTTTTTGCCAGGGAAGCCATACGACCACCTTGACACGCTTCACGAGGTAATTTTTTCTCAAAAATCATTAAAAAAATATTAAAATATTTGAGTTTTTTTCTACACCTCCAATATTAAAAGAAAGCACCACCGGGCAGCCACCAGGTGGCCACCGGTCCGCCACCACCGGGCGACGCCCCACCAACCCATTGCTACCCACGTCAGCCCTTGCGACCTCTAGCGCTAGCCGTTGCGGTCACATGGGGGATGAGGCTCTATGCGCCCAGCCCCCAACCGAACACAACCCCCAATAGTCGGTCATATGGATGACCAGGGGCTCCGCCCCAGCCCCCTGCCCGCCAACCCCTGGTCACACACAGGACCAGGGGCCGAAATTCTTTTAGGCCCCTGGGCTGTTTGTAGGCCTTATTGGCCAAATCAGAGCACTTTGACCAAATTGGGCACAAATTTTGCGTACGAAGTCAGTTTTTCGCAAACAAGATATCATTGGAAAGTTGGTTCTGAGCCCGTTTTGTTTGTGCAGGTATTTTTTTCTGATTATGCTCTAGTTTTATTTTGAAGGTCCTTGAACTTAGATGTTGTTGTTTTCACTCTGAAGGGCATATCTTTTGACTCGGTGATCCTTTTTTCACCATTCTTACAGCGTTGGAAAGATGGTTCAGTCGTCTACATAGATCTGAGGTCTATTTTTATTTTTTGTTTATGAATTTTTATGCATTCTCTCATTTTTCAATCATTGGGTATTGTAATAAATGAACTGATATAAAGTTCCATCAGGAGGTTTCTTGCATAATAATATGATTAGAGTGTGCATGCACTTTGATATTCATCTAGTTTTTTGATGACAAATCGCATGGGTTGTATCTAATTTCTTAGTTTCTTTTGGCCTCATTTTTGTCCTAGCTTGACACATATTAGATTCATATCGGTTCACTTCAGATTGAGAGCCTATGGTTAATGATCCACATTGGATCCATCTCAATTTGAGGGCCACTAAATTTGTGGTTAATGTTTCAGAATCTTTATGGTACTTGTTCCCATGGAAGAGTTTTCATCTTAGTTTGGCATCGACATCGAGATACACAGCTTCCAGATTCTGTCATCATTTTATCTATTGTTGCTTCATAGATTCCAAGGTTGTTCCCGTTTGGAGTTTTCAAGTGTTCCGTGGCATTGGGTTTGCTATTGCATTATTATGATTTCGATATGGTTTCTTGTAAACAAAAGTATCTTTCCTTTCTTTTTGTATTTACGTTCCAGTGTTACTCCACAGTGTTCTTCCACTGCTTCTTTCCAGTAGGTCATTTCATTGAGGGGGGGTTTTTCCCATTGGGTTGTCTCCTCTTTCTCTTACTCTTTCATTGCATTTGTACATGGGTACCTGATCAGGCCTTGTTTTCGGGACCCATTCATGCTTTCTTGCATTCATCTTAGTTTTAGGTGCATGCTTTTTTAGTCTCCCTAAGTTGCACTTAAGGGAGGGTGTTGGTGTAATTAATTATTTAATTACACTTTATTAAGTTTACTTAGGTTTTGCTTAGGTAATAATTAGTTTACTTAATTAATAAGTAAGCTTTATTTAGTTGAGTTGTTTTTAGGTCAACATTAGGGTTGCATACGTTGCTTTTATAAAGAAAATCATCTCATGTAATTTATTAATTCTGAATAATATCAATTTGCACATCTTCATGCAAAGCTCTGCATTTTTATTATTTTTCTCTTCTATGGAAGGCCTTTTGGTTTGCATGTCTAATCTTGGTTTCTAACAATGACCTTTGATTGCTGCAATACACTCTAATAATCTATGCTTGAATGTCTTCTTGAATGCTCTATAATGCTCTTTTGATATATTAGGATGCTCTCTTGAAAATCTTAGATTTCTTAGATGAATCTATGTTAAATAACCTTATATTTTTACATAACTTAAGATTAAATCTTGAAATTCAAATAACATAAGCCGACATCAGATCTAGGATTTCAAATTATTAAAATACCACCAAAAATACATCCCAAGCGAGGTGTCCTAAGTTGAGGAGGACCCATTCGCCATAGGGAAAATGGGTCCCATAATAATCAACTAGGAAATGTTTCAGGGATGTGAAATAACATGCCAAAAGGGGGTCCTAGGACCCATTAAGTACCCATTTGCTAGGTGGTGAATGACAGGCTATTGTAAGGTCCTAACACTTTAGTTGAAAATATGTCAATTATGTCGAGCGGACAGTGTTCGAAGGTTGTATGCAATAGGGGATATTTTGGCCATATCTCTTAGAATTTTTTTTTGAACTTTTGAAATGGTTGAAAACAAAAATTAAACTAGAAATAACGAAATTTTTTAAGCTAAACAACATTCAAATTCTTACTCTAGAAAGCATGTAAATTATCTAAGAATCAACACTTGCAGTTAAAATATGAAATTTAAATGAAGGCGACTAACTAATAATAGAAAGTACACTTAACAACTTGTAATTAACAACAAGAGTGGGTGCTCTAAATTTTTTAAACAAACAAAACTTAAAGATCATAAAATTAAGACTATGACCTGTAGGAACACATGACAAAGCTCAACACAAAGTAACGTTCATCTAAATTTAACGTGTACATAATGGAAGTAACAATATTAATAATAAAAATAGTTATCTACTCTATGAGATCCCTCGAGTGGCCAACTCTTGAGCGTTCCTATGATTAGCTCAAATCACATGTGGTGCTTTCACAACTTCAAAGTAAATCCATTCATAGTACTTCCATTACTTAGAAAGAATTACTCAGAATAAGACTGGCGATATTTATTTATTTATATCATAAAAGTGTAATAACATAGATAATATAGCTGAACAGTATTCAAAATATATCATAACAACATATCCTTGTATTTTGGTAGTTACACATATATATATTGTACTTACTACAAAATCCTAATTTTCAGATGGTGGGAGAATACCACTGAAAAAGTCTTAAAAATTTTTTATAACTAATTGATGTTCATGACATAGAACATAATGAAGGCTTTGATTGGAGCCATAAAGTCCTAAACAAAAAATTTAATAAAAAACTTTAAAAGAGGTCATTCCTCTATGCACGCCTAAATTTCTGGCACCCAAACTTCCAACACTCTAACTTCAACCACTTGAAGTCCAGTCCATTCATCGGTCGTGCATAATTCCTATACAATTACTTAAAGTCTATAACATTATATCAACATTATCTAGCTAATTCCAATCAATTTGAGAAATAAATATTTATACATCATTTTATAAAAAAGTAAACAATTATTGCTTCTAAAAATAAACACATTGGCATGGTTGAGGTGGTTGGAAAGAATGAAGAAGGATATTTAGATTATCATACACATGAGGTTATTTATACCTCATCACCCTCCCATTCCTAAGCTTGAGCAAGTCCTCCTACTCTTTGATGAGTCCTCTGCCTCTTTGCATCCCTTTTCCTATTCAGCTCATCATATTTGAAACTAAGATCATAGAGGTTATTTTCCTCTTCATCCAAATGATCCGAATTTTTAAGAAACCCTTTGTTGAATTTTACTCTCATTTGCCATGTATATAAGTCCCCATGACTTTTCTCTATAGTGACAGAAACTGGAGGGGGTGTTGAAGGAGCAATGGAGGTTTGTATCACATCCCTATACACTTGGTTTTGAGCTACTATAGTATTTTTGTTAATGCTTCAGCCCTTCTGTAGGACCACCTTAGATTGGTGGGGGAGATCATCTCCCTCCTTTTGAGATACATAGGTAGGGGAGTGTATCACTCCTCACAGGCACTCCATGCCTTTTCTATTAATTGTGGCCCATGAAATTTGAAAATTTAAAAGCATTTTGGATATTGTCATCATATTTGTTCCTTATAGCTTCATAGCTTTTAATCCCTTGAAATTAGGCTTTGAAGGAAAAGGGATTTCGATTGGGATATATCATTTGGAGTCCTATAGTTCTCTCTGCTTGCAAATATTCTCTGGTTCTCTCCTACCAATGGATTATGTTCTATCAGTGTATTTTTCCAAAATCATATTATGTATGAAAAATTCACATTACAAATTTTGCTGAACAGGGGTCGCCTCTTCGAATGCTTCTAGGAATTGTTTATCATCTGGTTCATGGAATAAATTGCAAGAAATCCTCAAAAGCTTCCATATTAACAATTGTTCATTTAAAAACATGGAATATAACCAGGATGGTTTTCTACAGGCCAGTAACAATTCTCCAATCTGACATGCATTTGTTTTATCCTAGTAGAGTTTATCATAAGATTCTTTCAATAACACAATTTCGTGCTTAAGTTTTGTATTTTCATCCCCTGCTTGTCTCAAGAAATAACATCTTTCCATCCACTTAGCCAACAATGGGGGAATTTGAATTTGAAACCATTCCATTTTAGTTGACTTAGTTTGCAGTTCTTTTGATTCCATCATTGGTTTCACATTGATTTCTTACAAATCCTGCTCTAGCTCAACAGTTCTGCTCAAGGCCGCATTGAGTTCAAATTTTTGTTTTTCCTATTCTTTTGCAAAGGCTTTGAGTGATTGCACCAGATTATTAGTTAAACTCTTAATCTTTTATCTTTTTTCAAATAAACTGGCTAAATGCTCCCTATCTTTCTCATCAATTTGTTGCACTTGAGACTGTAAATCTTGAATAGTTTTATCCTTTTGTTCTACTGGAGCCCTTAAAGTCATGATCTCTTGATCTTTTTCCCTCAAAATTTTAGTTTGTGTGCTAATTTCTTGTTGTTTCTTATTCATCTGCTCCTCATTTTGCTATAGTCTAGATTTTAATTAAATAATTTATGCCTTCAATTCTTCTAATTTTGTTTCTATATGATCAAATCTTTCAACTTCTACATTAGTGGAAAGAGGGAAAATAGGGATCTCTACATCATTACCAGTTCTTCATTATTTACCTCTAGTGAACCTTGTTCTGTGTCATTGGTAACCAAGGGAGACAATTGTTCTATAGACTCATCCTCAACAAGTGTATAGTTTGGCAATTGTTCCCCTATCTCCGATTGTCCTATCTCAATTGGAACATCTTCCTTTTCAGATGCAGGGGGTTTTCTTTTCACCTAACTGGGTTGTCTTCACACGACTGGACCACATTCTCATATGACTAGGCTACAATTTCATGAGGTTTCCTATCTTGTCTTTTCTTTTAATGAATATGCAGCCAATCACAGGCCACAACACAACTGATTTTAGTAGCCAATCATTTATTTCTCCTTAAAGGAGGAGAGCTTTGCAATTTTATTTTAGGCCTATTTTCCTTTTCGTGGGGACGAGCGTTCTCATCTTAAGAATTCACTAAGTCCACATTTTCTTGCTTCTTTGGGGTTTCTAAAAGGTTGGATAGATTTTTTGGTGCTTCGCTACTAGGAGCTCTTCTAGAATTTTGAGGCTCAAGGGAAGGTTCTTTCAAAATTTGAGCTGCCAATCTAGATGGCTTACCTTCCTCCAAATGTCTTGGGGGTCTAGGGTTTTCAAATTTTCAAAGAAATTTTTACTATTTTTCTTTTGTTTTTATTTTCTTTGGGAATTATGTTTACAGATTAGATGAATGAGTCCATGATGTTTCAATGGGCCTAAAGCAATTTTAAATCTCTCCATCATGCTAACAATCTAATCACTAAGGAAGGCATGAAGGCTAACCCTTAATTTAGGGTTTTCAATGCCATGGCGCAGCTGAGTGCACAATCGAAAGGGGGGACCGACTATGATGGCACATTGCCCTTCATGTGTAAAGTATTTGATAATCCAGGAAACCACCGTTCTCCATGGCTCTGCAATAGACATTCTTTAAAACCCCTTATTTTTCTCATGGATATTCACAACTAGCAAAGGATGAGGTTCTCCCTCCCTTCTAAAGAGTTCTATCATTCTTTAATAAGAAATGTTTGTAGTTTCTATTATATTCACACCTTCATTTTCAATGCTAGACACATGAGAAATGATTTGAGGGATTACCTTAAACTTCTTTCTGCACACTATCGTTTGCCCATCCAAAAAGTTTTCTAAAAATTCCTTGACCAGCTGTGTGTTATGCCCCTCAAATTTCTTCATGAACTCAAGCCAACCTATCTTCTAAAACAACTTAGAAATATTATTCAATACCAACAATTAATTTGGGGAGGTTGGTTCTGATTTATGCTTTGCCCCACCCATACTATCTCTTACTTGCAATTCTGCTAAGTATCATTGAATGCCATGGAACTCTAATGGTGAAAAAATGTTTGAGAAAGACTGTTATATAGATTAAAGAAAATGCAATCTTTCTACCACTTATACTTTGACACTACTGATGGGACACAAATTAATTGTTGCATTTGGCTTCGCTATATTAGAATCATTATTTTGCATGGGATAGAGCACATGAATTGCCATGTCTCAAGTGAAGGTACAATCCACACAATTTACTAAAATTTGGAAAGGAAGGTGGAACACGCCAATTTATTTATTTTTATTCACAATAATTTACCTACTTAAAATAAAAGATGTACATACCTCATGTTTCATTATTGATTTGAAATTCACTTTACCTATGCTGATGTATAATAGTATCATCGGATGGGATGGCGAAGGGTTGAAATAAATTTATTATGGATGAAGATTGGATGGCTAATAAGTGTTGCAATTATTATGATGAAAAGTGGTCACAATAATTTTGATTTATTATGGTAAGAGATAGAAGTGTAGGGCATGAATTTCGGAAGTGATGGAAATTTTTTAATGATGATCATGGGTATGTCATCAGAACTATCAAATAATTTATAGAGGAAGGAAAATTACAAAATTCTGGAGCATCTCCGGGAGATGCAACCAAAGTGGAGGAAGAAAATTTTAGAGAATCGTCGAAAGATGCAACTGGAAGGAAGAAGAAAAAATTCAGAACATCGTTGAAAGATGCAGCCAGAAAGCAAAAAAAAAGTTATGGAGCATCGCTGAAAGATGTCACTGGAATGCAAGAATAAAGTTTCAAAGCATTGCTAAAAGATGTAGCCGGAATGCAGGAACAAAGTTCTAGAGCATCGCTAGAAGATGTCACCGAAATACAAGAACAAAGTTCCAGAGCATCACTCAAAGATGCATCCAAAATGTAGGAACAAAGTTCCAGACCATTGATGGAAGATGTCGTTGAAATACAACAACAAAGTTCTAGAGCATCGCTGAAAGATGCAGCCAGAAGGAAGAAGAAAAATTTGGAAGCATCACTGAAAGATGCAACTGGAATGTAGGAAGGAACAAGATGAAGCACATTGGACTTAACACATTCCAGAGGATTACTGAGAGATGCATCAAATTGCACGAACAAACTAGGGAATGGAACCAATCGAACGAACAAGTTCTGAAGCGTCGTTGCAAGATGCACCGAAATTCGTATTCAATTAAAAATAAAGTCCTACAAGACAAAAATAAAATTTATCCAAGTCTAAAAGATAAAAAATACAATAAAAATGCCCTGGAGTGATTATAAATACATACACATGAAAATTTCATTTATTTTTTACTCATATATATTAAACTAAAAATTACATAGGCTTTGTCGTAGGAGAGTCAATGCATTGTATTTCTCCTTGCATTTCTACCATTCTCATAAAATATTCTTTGTTGACAAGTTTTTGTTATTTGTAATTGATGATAGTTGACTAAGAGGGTTCGAGTGTCACTATCAATAGGTTTGAGCTACACTGCTCCATTTGGAAATACTTCAAAAAATTCATATGGCCCCAGCCAATGAGTCCTCAGTTTCCCTTGGTGATCTTTATATCGGGAATCAAATAACAACACCCAATCCCCATTTTTGGAACTCTCTTTCTTTTATGTGTTTATCATGCCAAGCCTTTCATTTTTGTTGAACTAGCTCAATTTGGTGAATAGCTTCTAATCAGAGTTCATCCAGTTCACTGAGATGTAGGACTCTTTCAACCTAGGCTCGTTTGAGGTCTAAGCCTAACTCCATTGTCGTTCTAAGAGTTTGAAGTTCAAATTAAATGGGTAGAAGAGGTTTCTTCCCAAAAACTAACTCGTAAGGAGTTAAACTAGTGGTTGATTTCCAAGTTGTATCATAGGATCAAACAACTTCAGGTAATTTTCTGGCCCAATCTCTTCTCCCTGATGAAACTATTTTTGTTAAGATATTTTCAAGTTCCCTGTTAGTGAATTCTATTTGACTATTTTCCTGTGGGTGATAGGGTGATGAATTTTTATGGCTTACCTAGAAATGATCAGTAAAGGCTAGCAAAAATTTGGACATAAACAAGGTCCGTGATCTATGATAATTGTTCTGGGGCCTCCAAATCTAAGAAAAAACTTGTTATACAGGAAGTCAGCAACTTGTTCTTCCCTAGCAACTCTTAGGGCTTGGACTTCTTCCAACTTAGTTAGATAGTGAGTACAAACCAAAATGTATTATTTTTCTTGCAAAGAGGGGTCTATAGGACCGATAAAATCCAATCCCCACTTTTCAAATGGTTCAAAAACTACCTACGGTTGTAGAGGAATTTCATTGGATGTAGTGGTCCTTCCTACTCGTTGGAATTCATCACAATGGTGAACATAATTTTTCATATCTCTATGCATAGAGGGCTAGTGCTATCCTATACCCAAGATTTTATGGGAAATACTCTTGGCGGAGTAATGGCCTCCAGAGGGGTCATCATGATAGGCTCTAATGATGTTGTATGTTTCATCTGACCTGACACAACGTCATGAAACAATATCAGGACCATATCAAAATATAATTCCATTAATCCATTTGAACCAAGCACTTTCTTAAATGAGGCATTTCTTTTGTTTTGATGTAAAGTCTAGTGGGAACTCTAAAGTGGCCAGATAGTTGACAATGTTAGAAAACCAAGGGGTTTTAGTGGAGGTGGAAAATAATTTTTCATCTAGGAATTCATCTTGCACAGGAGAACAATCTCCATTGTCTTGTTTGATCCAAGGTAATAAATATGTGACTACGTTGAACTTCTCATGTTTATCAATGATGGTCACAATGAATTCTTGTAGAATCAATAACCACCTGATGATTCTTCCATTTACTACAGGTTTGTTCATTAGGTACTTGATATTTGAATGGTCTGTGAACACAGTTAATTTTGTACCCTATGATGTAATGTCAAAAAATTATTGATTGCATGCACCACAACTAAGAATTCTTTCTCCATAGTGGTGTAGTTCCATTCAGTGGGAGTCAAATTCTTACTAATGAAATAGATGGCATATTTTCCTCCATTCTCATCTTCCTAACCTAAAACTACTCCAATAGCATCATTGGAAGCATCTACACAAATATGGAATGAAAGGTTCGAATTAGGTCCATGTAGGACAGGAGCAGAGATGAGTTTCTCCTTAATGGTCTCAAATGATGTTTGACATTCTACTGTCTAGGAAAAGTCTATATTCTTTTGGAGGAGAAAAAACATGGGGGCTGCAATCTTGCTTAAATTTTATATGAATCTCTAATAGTATCTAGCATGTCCTAAGAAAATTCTAATGTCAGTTGGTTCTTCAGAGTCTATAGTTGTTGTATTACCTCAATTTTCTTAGGATCCACTTTTATCCCTTCAGCGGAAATGTGGTGTCCCAAAACTATCCCTTGTTCGACCATTATTAGACATTTTTTGTGAATCAAGGATAGACAATTGTACTCACATCACTTCAATACATTATCCAAATTTTGAAGTCCTTGATCAAAGGTGGAACCATACACAATGAATTCGTCCATGCAGACTTTCACACAGTCATTCACTAGCTTAGCAAATATCGCTAGAATAGCTCTTTGAAATGTTGCAAGAGTGTTGCATAGCCCGAAGGGAAGGACACGATATGTGAATGTTCCTCAGGGGCAAGTAAAAGTTGTTTTGTCCTAGTCTTTTTCTACTACTTGTATTTGGTTATATCCACTAAATCAGTCCAAGAATGAGAAATACTTCCTTCTGGCTAAATTATCCAAGACTTGGTCTACAAAAGGTAAATGGAATTAATCTCTATGGGTAGCTTTTTTGAGCTCCCTATATTAAATGCACACTCTCTACTTCCCATTTTTCTTTGGAACAAATACCAGAGGTGAAACCCATTTGCTATCAGAGATGGGATAGATGAATCCTACTTTCAGGAGTTTCTCAATTTTTTGTTTTAACAATGTCTTTGAGAGCAGGGTTTAGTCTTCTCTATGGTTGAAAATAGGTCTAACATATTCAATATATATTGGATGGGTACAAACAATCAGGTGTATTCCTCTCATGTCTATATAATCCCAAGAAAAATATCTAGATGTATTTACCAAAACATCAAACAATTTGAGCTCATCTGACTCTGTCAACCAGCTATTGATATTTAAAATTTTTCCTAGTAGTAACATGATGATTTTGACTCTCGGGTAGTTGGAGGTGACAATATGAACTTCTCTGGTTAAGGTTTTGAGAGGAAAACTATGCGGAATAGTTTTGTGGAGTCTGGCAATTTCTTCGAAGAAGTGATCTATTTTGGGAATGATATTAGCCTGGGGACAAGGTAACCTGGTGAAGTTGGTGTAATCATATTCAATGTGATCAATGTTGATTGGATGCCCTAAAATCTCTTCCACTTCTAAAATTTCTTCACCACTTGATTCTACAGTAATATTTTGCATATTGTTTTCCAATTCATCTTCCATTTCTTCACCATGTTGTTTAATGACTACCATAGCAAGTAAGGCTAGATTCTCTTGTTTGTTGGCACCATATGGTTCATCAACCCAAACTTGGTTATGTTTAACATGTTGAGCGAGGGGATATAGGAATAAGTGTTTGCTATTGGTACCATGTGAAATGGTCATTCCTCCTACTCTACAGTCAATCTTGGTTGCAATGACCACACTCTACCTAATATTATCAGATAACTGTCCTTGGGTGTGAGATATTGGATTATTTGGAAGTCTACTAGATATTCCCAACCGTCGACCTTAACAAAAAAAATTTCTAGGACACCTTTCAGAATAGCTATGCATTGATTTTCCATTTGCAATACGGTAGTTGTGGGATACAAATCAGTGAGTCCCAATTTTTCCATAGCATCCATTGTCATGACATTAATGGTTGCTCCTAAGTCACAAGTGCATTAGGTATTGCTACCTCATTGATTGTCACTGTTATGAGTGGAATTCATGGGTCATCATATTTTGGGGTTGAGGTTTTTCCAGCCATAAGGTTAGCTAGATATCTACTTATGTGCACAATGTTAATCTGTTTTGGTTTCCTTCCTGGTGTTTTTATGCACAACTGTTTAATTAGTTGGTTTAGTGTAGGAGTTTCTTTAATCACTTGTAACAAAGGAACCTCTATTTGAAGTTGCTTAATTTATTGTATTAACACAATTTCACTGGATAAGTTCATTTCCAGAGGGTTATTCAAGGCAATTTCTTTGAGATGCTCGAGAAAAGGCCCTTGAGTTTTCTCTTTCAAGGTGGGATCCTTCTTTAAAAGGTTTGTTGAACATTGGCCATCCTCTTCTTCAAGTAACTTGGGAGTTCTAGATGAGGATTGTGGAAGAGGCTTGTCTTGATTACTCACTAGGTTTTTCTATGAAGGTATGGAAGGTGTCTTAGTCCTTTCAACAAAATTTTCATTCAGTTCATCTAGGATCTCAACTATGGTAGGCTGCTAGAGTGTTTTTCCTGACCTCAATTGTAGGTTTCCATAATGGATAGTGTTAATTCCAATCATGTTTCCTTGTTATGTCAAATACATTGGGGTATTTTGATAATTATTCTTCGGATTAGGAACAAGTTGTGTTGGGAGTTGTGGTTGGTTGACCTCCTCATTTTTTTGAGGGTTTTGAGGAGTTGGTAAAAGGTTCTGTTGTGGATTAGGCATCCTCCTTGGCTTGTTATAAAATTGATTTGGAGTTTGATTCCATTTAGGCACAAGATTTTGAGGATACCATTTTTGTTGAATCTAGTTTAGCCATTGGGGGTTTCCCTAGGACTGGTTTGCCCATTGAGGTGGTCCCCAAGGGCAATGTCCCCAATTAGGTGGTGCTTGAGGCCAAGGTGTTGCCCACTGATTATTATTCCAATTATTTGGGGGCCGCTATGTGGGATTTAATTCTAGCCATAAGAGAAATTCCCTCCAGGTCTTTGATTCACAAAAATTCATCTCCTCCTCAACATGAGATGTCCTTTTCTTGGAAGCATTTAGGATCTCACATTGATCAGTGGCACGAATCTTCTCACAAACTTGGAAAATGCTAATTTTTTCCAAAGGACATTCTCTTAATAGATGTTTGTTTCGACACCTAGAACAATAGATGGATAAGGTTTTAGGATTACGTGTTTTGGCCTATATTCCATCTAGTGTGGTGTTTAGCTGAGCAAGAATGTCAGTTCTGAGATTTTCTATTTCCTCACACAGTTTACCTCTTTCATTGGAACCTCTAAAAAGACTAGATTTATGGATACATCCTCGAGTACGGGGGAAATTCCGACATAACTCAATAATATCATTGAGTCCAAGTTGGGACACATCCCCCTTTTCCATTAAATCTAGACTTCTCCTAGCATCTTCATCAAGTCCTTTGAGAAATATGGTCTTCAAAATTTCTAGACTTATGGCTTCTTCGCCACATCATTTAGATAAGAAGATGAACCTATCCAAGTAATCTTCTAGGCTTTCATCTTCATTTTCCCTTAGTTTGAACAATTCTTTTTTCCTATCGCTAACTCTACAATAACATTGATATTTGTCCAAAAAGGTAGACTCCATATCATTCAAGGTGGTTATCGACCCTGAAGCTAATCCCATGAACCAACACATTACAACGTCCTTTAGAGTGGAGGGAAAGAGTTTCAGTTTTTGGTTATCAATTTTGTAGTCATACATCTGACACAAAACTTTAAACTCAAAAAGGGACTGGTCAGGGTCTTTGGAGGATAAACCTCTGAATGTTGGTAAGATGGATGGTGAATTCTTTTCCATAGGTGTATCATCATCTTCATTGAGATAAATAGGATAGGTAAATATTTGTGCTCCCGCTCTTGGGTTATCACCATCTCTACGATTTCTTCTCCTTTCATTGAAAGGGTTATCATTGTTGTTATCAGTCAGGATTTCAAAAGGAATACTTTCTTCTTCAAAGGTCTACTCTAATGGTTGAGTTTTTGGGGTATGTTGGGAGGTCTTAGGTTGATCCTACTCGATCAATTAATCAATAAGTTCTTCAACTGAGACTTCTACCTCCCTATGTGTGGTTGGAACTACTATTGGGTGATTTTTGGTATGAATCTTCCATGTGAACCTTGTTTCCTGACCATGCAAAAATGAAGCTTGTCAACTGCAATTTTTTTTTCTAAAAGAGGTATCCAAGTAGTCTCCTATTAACACTAGAAAAGGAATGGTCCCTGACAACGGAACCAAAAAGTGACAAGCTATCATAAGGTTCTAAAAATTTAATTAAAAATATGTCAATTATGTCGATCGAGTAGT
The DNA here is from genome assembly GCA_007115665.2 of Sequoiadendron giganteum. Taxonomy (NCBI): domain Eukaryota; kingdom Viridiplantae; phylum Streptophyta; class Pinopsida; order Cupressales; family Cupressaceae; genus Sequoiadendron; species Sequoiadendron giganteum. Next base: position 455,782,527 of record CM021105.1, on the reverse strand, counting down.
GTTCAAAGGCTATATGCAATAAGGGATATTTTGGCTATCTCTCTTAGCAACATTTTCTGAAATTTTGAAATGGTTGAAAACAAAAATTAAACTAGAAAGAATGAAATTGTTTAAGCTAAAAAAAATTCAAATTCTTACTCTAGAAAGCATGTAAATTATCTAAGAAAAAAACACTTGCAGTTAAACTATGAAATTTAAATGAAGGCGACTAACTGCTAACAACTAACTACTAACTGAAAGTACACTTAACAACTTATAATTATCAATAGGAGTGGGTTCTCAAAAAATTTCAAACAAATAGAACTTAAAGATCATAAACTTAAGACCACGACCTACAAGAACAAATGATAGAGCTCAACACAAATTAACGTTCATCTAAATTTAACATGTACAAAATGGAAGTAACAATATTAATAATAAAAATACTTATCTACTCTATGAGATCCCTCGAGTGGGCATCTCTCAGACGTTCCTATGATTAACTCAAATCACATGTGGTACTTTCGCAACTTCAAAGTAAATCCATTCACAGTACTTCCATTACTCAAAACAAATTTCTTAGAATAAGAGTGGCAGTATTTATTTATTTATATCATAAAAGTATAACAACACAGATAATATAGTTGCACAATATTTAGAATATATCATAACAACACATCCTTGTTTCGGTAATTACACACATATATATATACTCTGTACTTACTACAAAATCCTAATTTTTAGATGGTAGGAGAATACCATTGAAAAATTATTAAAGAAGAATTACAAATAAATGATGGTCATGACATAAAACATAATAAAGGCTCTAAGTGGAGCCGTAAAGTCTTAAATAAAAAAATTAATAGAAAACTTTAAAAGAGGCCGTTCCACTATGCATGCCTAAATTTTTGGCCCCCAAACTTTTGACGCTCTAACTTCAACCGCTTGAATTCCACTCCATTCATTGGTCGTGCATAAGTCCTATACAATTACTTAAAGTCTATACCATTATATCAACATTAGTTAGCTAATTCCAATCAATTTGAGAAATAAAGATTTATACATCATTTTATAAAAAGTAGACAATTATTGCTTCTACAAATAAACACATTGGCATGGTTGAGGTGGTTGGAAAGAACAAAGAAGGGTATTTATCTTATCATAAATATGAGGATATTTATACCTCATCAATGAATGGGTCCTAGGTCACTATCCTAGGACAGATTCCTTGCAAAATTAAGTGTTGTGTAATTTCATTTAAGAGCGTTGGGCTTTATCCCTTGGAAAATGCAATAAATTAGGCTTAGATTTGAATTAAATGGGTCAATTAACTTTAATTTAACCTCAATTAATTAATAAATCCCTAGATTAGTGTGAAACTATAAAGATACACTTTACAACACCCTAAATAAGGCATACTTAAGTCTATTTATTAATTCATTCCCAAATTAAGGAAAAAGGGATACTTTTTCTGTTACTACATTTTGCCCCCCACTTTAGTGAGAGTTTTCCCCCATGTCAAACTCACATTAAAGTAGACATTCAAGACACTTATGTATGTAGAAATGAAAAGATACAAAATCATACACTATCAAAGAACAAGAAAATAAAGGATCAAGCTTCGATCGTCCCAACACAATGTGGAACACGGTTGTTTGTCCGAGAACGTTCATAAGCAAAACTCAATGTCCACTATGAAAATGACACACACACTCACTCTAGGGTAGAAGAACCTCAGACCATCCACTCAGTGAGTATCCCAAAAGTGTGTCAAATGAGAGAATCATATTAGGCTCCCATACCACATCAAAGTTATCCTCCTGACAACTTCGATACAAAACCACAATGCTAAATGCTTATGAATATTATGTCTATAGGTTTTTGTTTTTGTTCAAGGGGATCTTGCTTCGTTCCTGTAAGGTCTTCTTATTAGGGAATATCGTGCCTAATGTATCCAAGAGAGGATAAGTCAAGAGTATTAGATTGCCACTTATGGGATACCTCGCTTCACATCATGCCACTAAGGGAGAGTTGTATGCTTAGAAATATCACACTCTTGGAGGACATAGAACTCAATGACACCACGAAGAGAAGGACACATCACAAGAAAAAGAAAGTCACACCATGAAATATGAAAAATTTCAAAAGATGTCATCAATGTATGCCCCCAATTTAAAGCATTTTCTAACACCATTGTTGTGAACAACTTCTTTAAAGTAGAGAATATTCCATCCCAAGACATGAGAGCTTACTCGGAAAGCCCTATGCCAAGTCATATGTTCCCGAAATAGAGCTACGTCATGAAAAAGGAAGGAGGGGTTGTCCCAAAAAATATGAAAGGAATATATGGAACCAAGGTCAATATATCTTTGCTACAATGTTTTCATAGAGCACGAAACTGTCATCATTCCCCAAATACTCATAGAACTGGAAGAATGACACAAAGAGAGCAAAAAAAAGAAAAGTCCTTTAGGTCAACATGGAAGAGACCTAAATGTCTCAACACCTTGCATCATCCCCAAAAAGGAAAACACAAGACAAATGAAAAAGGTAATATGTTTATGACATATAGAAGAATGTAGGTACATATAGAGGAATGCACAAAAAAAGAGATATATCAAACGAAACATCACAGGGGATCACATTACACACATGCAATCACATAAAGAAACATGAAAAATAAAAACAATGCAAAAGATTAGTAAGGCACATGTGAATCAACCTATAGTAGGTCGCCTGCATCCCAATCTCAGTTGGTATATAAGGAAGGTAGACAACTAGCCAAAGGGACAACATCAAGTGTCGTACTAGGACACATACCAAGTTTGACACTCTTTTTAGGAGGTTTCTCATTTAATCTCGTAGAAGAGGATAAAACTGAATTCAATTCATTATGCACTTGCTCATCAATCTTTGCAATGTCAATGTCATCATCTAGATTAATCATAATAGGAGGTCAAATGATAATGTTGCTTGAGGGTTCTTGTTTACATTGTGGCGAGGGTATAGAATCATCATGCATTGCTTCAAGAAAGTTAGGATTTTGATTTTCTATGTTGCTCTTTTCTTCTTTAGCTTGTAATATATGAGAAATAGCATGATGTCTACACCTACACTCTTTATCATTTTGCTTTCATTTCAATCTATTATCAATTTTCATTTTTGTAGGAGTGGGTTTATCGATCACAGGCTTCTTCTCTTCCTTTAGGGAAGGAACAAAAGGAACCATAGGAGGTTGTTCAACCACTTTCTCTTTAGCTTTGTAAACTTTTTTGACTTTAGGAGGCACAACAAGATTGTTTTGGTTATATTGTGGTCTCTTGTAAGATGATTTGTCATAGGTTGCTCTTGGACATTTGGAAGGGTTTTTTTCTCAATCATTGGTTCGTCAAGGATAGGTGGCTCAATCATAGGTTGAGGCATATTTCTAAGGGATAATTCTGCTATGCGCTTTGCCTTAAAATTTTGATATGAATTGAAAAATTAATCCTCATGAGGTCTAATAGGTTCAATAGGCTCGAGCCAAAATAAATCCAATGAATAGTTCCTACGGGAAGACACAGGATTAAAGCCACTATGATGCATAGTAAATATTTAATTTCCAAAGGGAAAATTTAAACATTTATGCACAACCAATGGGATGAAATTCATGGAGTGAAGCCATGGATAGCCTAACTTCACATGAAATTGGTCCAATGATGGGATGATGGTGAATGAGAAATTTAATGTTTTTGGTCCAACTTTTAAAGGGAGATCTATCGAGCCTATTGCAAGACAAGAAAAACCATTATGCATTTTGATCCATGCTTTTGGTTTGTCATATGTATCTTGATAGAGTTCATGCACAAATATTAATTCTTTAGTGATCACATTCTCTCTATAGATGAGATCAATTAATATCCCATTGGTAGGCTTGTTATTGATTCTTCCAACTATGTAAAGAGGACAATTAGGTACATGTTTAAGTATGTCTTTTTGTGAGAAATCTATATAGAGAAGAATTTTGGTTGAGCCCTTATGTGGTTTAGCTTTGATAAATGTTATCATTTCAATTGGTTCATCTACATTTTTATCTTTTATGTTTTCATCATCTGTTTCAACATTCATCACATCATTCTTTGTTTCACTAGCTTTGAAAAATGAAATAGTATGTTTCGGCATGGGATTTGTAAAGATTTGTAAATTTTGGTTAGGAAGAGCTACAAAATTATTTCCTTGATCATTCACACCTCTAATGAGAAGTTTATTATTATCAATAAGGTCTTGCACAAGATGCTTAAGACGCTTACAATATTTTGTATCATGTCCATTTTTTCAGTGATAATGGCAATAAGAATTTGGTCTAAATCCTATAGGTAATGGTTGATTAGGATCACGAGCTCTAATAGGAGGTAAGGAAAGCATTTTCTTTTCAAACAAGCTGCATCATGGTATTATGAAGGGTATCAGATAAAGGGGTAATTTTTTTGTTCCTCTCTACAAGGGCATATGAATTTGTCGCCTTTATAGCAACCACTTGGTTATCAGCTTGTTGACTTGATTGAGGGGAGTTAAGTTGTAAAAATCCCCAATTTTTTTCTTGAAAGGTTGGTAACTATTTTGAGTTGTGGATTCAAACTTTTTTAGGATGGCTAGGGGATTTTTCACATCGCAACCGCAAGTTGTATTTTGATAATCACGAAGCGTTGTACATAATTGTGTAAAGGATGGGAATATCAACATCTCAAGTTTGCTTTGGATTTTGTTTTGTAAGTTGGTAATAAAAATTCGTTGAAGGTCGAAATCAAGAATCTTAATGTTTACTTATGAATAAAGTGTTTGGTATCTTGCTATGAAATCAACCACTTTCTCATTATCCTTTTGTTTATATGTCATTAAATCAACTAGAGTCATTTTGGGACCCATGTAAATATGGAAGTGGTTGCAAAAGGAATCAACAAGTTCATTGAATGAAACAATTGAATTATTTGGTAAGGAAGAGAACCACTCTAAAGTAGTATCTTTCAAGGATCTAGGAAATAGTTTATCCAAGAGATTATCTTCAAAGTTGAAATCACTACATAGGGTTGTAAAGGCATAAACATGGCTAGCAAGATCTCCTTTCCCACCATATTTCTCAAATCGAGGAACTTCTATACATTGTGGCATTTGTGCTCGCAATATCTCTAGTGATAATAGATTGGTTTTGATGTATTGCAAAGGTTGACCATTGTTTTTTTTATTTATGGTTGTGTTTTTTTGTTGGAGGGATTCCATGCTTTGCCTAAGTGTGTTAAGGATGAAATCATGGTTATTAGCATAAGGTGGAGGGGCATAAGGTGGAGTGGTGTATGTATGCAGAGGGCAAATGAATTATAAATTTGTGAGGGAGGATGGTTGAGGAGATATTGTATTTGAACTCACAAAGCTAGAAGGATTCCTTGTGGAAATTCTTAAGCAAGTGTTCACATTTCTAGTAGGTTGAATTGTTGTGGTAACTTGAGTACTAGTGTATGCAGGAATGGAAATGGGTATTGTAGAAGGAGGATTTGAAGTTCCATCTTAGCTTTGGGTACACCCCAAATCTTGAGTACAACTAGTCATGGTAGGGATGGTGTTTTCAACATTGTGCACATTTTTTGTAGGAAGTGAAGTCATGGGAAATGAGGTATGCATGGTATGATCCATAGGGTATTGATTATCAACACTATTAGGAAGAGAGATAGAAAACCCAAGATCCACAACGAATGGTATATCGTGGGATGACATGAGTCTTGAAATACGTCTCACAATAGTATTGCTAATAGGACACCAAGTTGTAAAGCTCATACAAGTTTTACAAACTTAGTGTGCAAACCCCAAAATGGAAAAAGGCTTAAAATACAATGCAATGACCTAGAATGAAATGTGTAAATGCAATTTTCAGATTCTAAACAAGGAAATTTGCTTATTACACTATGCAACAATCTGAAAATGAAATGTTGTAAATACAATTTTGAATTTAGACAATGCACTAAATGAACCAGTTTAAGCTAGATCTAATGAAATGAATGAAACAAAAAATAAAAAAACTGAAACAAAAATCTAATAACAGCTAACAGAAGACAAAACTAAAGATTTGAATTTCTAGAAATGCATATTTAGGTTTGATCAGGGACTCATTTGTCCTAGGGAGAATGGGTTCTAGATTATGGTTTTGAAACTGATTTTTACAGATTTTTAAGCCTTTTCTAATGATTTTTAGATGCAGGCCTGCTACAATAAATTTCAGGTTCAATTATATGTAAATGCAATGTGAAATACAAGTTGAAAATGTGATAAAATGATGAACTAAAAGACCTAGTTTGATATGCAATTTTTTGTTTTGATTTTCAAATGCAAGTTTATATGATCTAAATGATATGCAAGATGACTGATCTCTTTGTATTTTTCATATTTAAAGAATGCAAACAATGCAATCCTAAAATACTAGATGAGATGCAAAATTGAATGTAAACTAAGACACCCTAAATGAGATCTAATTCAATGAAAATGAATGCAAACGAATGCAAGATATAATCTAAGATGAAAAAGAGTGACTCCAAAAATCAGAAAGCTATAATGCTCAAGAAGTCAGGTTCACCAAAATGAAATAAGTAAAAAGGGCGGTGGGGGGTTTTAGTCAAAATGAATTAACAAGATGATAAACCACACCTTTTCACTAATTATTTCATTAAATTATGCATAGAAGAACATTAGAAAAAAAACCTAATTGTTATAACAGTAAAAAGGTAGGTTTTAAGATGTTGAAATGATGTGTACCTATTGCAGAAAGTGAATTTTTGGGCCTCATCGAGGACTCATTCGCCCAGTGGTGAATGGGTCCCTGCTAGGGTTCTAGAAAAATGATTTTGGGTTCTTTTCTTTAATGTACGTATTCCTAGATCCCAAGTGTTCAGCTCCTGAAAGTTGGATTTTTTTTTTGTAGAATACTTTCCATGATCTTGCAAGTAAGATGACAACTTTTACAACTTTGCAATTTTGACAAATTTTTCTCTTCACTTGATCTTCAACCTAAAACCTACAATCACGCATCAAAGAAAAATAAAATGTTTATTGTTAGGGGATAGGGGTTTTCCTTGGTCAAACCTCATTTTGGTAATTAAACCTTGAATTGAAATAATCCATAAAAGAAAAGATGACTGAACAATGTAATGCTACAAGTCACCGATCCTCAATTGGACCTTGAATTGCAAATCAATAATCTAGCATGAATTGGCCTCAATGGATATAGATCTTGATTTTGAACTTTGATATGAAACAATGCTTGAATAAGATCTCCAATGCTACATCAACATATTAGCTCAACAACATGCATGATGCCTTATGTCTTTGACATGATGAAATGACCTTTGATTGCTGTAATAAACTCTAATAATCTATCCTTGAATGTCTTCTTGAATGCTCTATAATACTCTTGTGAAATATTAGGATGCTCTCTTGAAAATCTTAGATTTCTTAGATGAAACTATGTGAAATAACCTTATATTTATACTTAACTTAAGATTAAATCCCAAAATTCAAATAACACAAGCCGACATCAGATCTAGGATTTGAAACTATTAAAATAATACCAAAAACACATCCCAAGGGGGGTGTCCTAAGTTAAGGAGGACCCATTCGACATAGGGAGAATGGGTCCTAGAATACTCAACTAGGACATGTTTTGGGGATGTGAAATAACATGCCAAAAGGGTGGTCCTAGGACCTAGTGAGAACCCATTCACCAAGTGGCAAATGGGTCCTAGGTCACTATCCTAGGACACATTCCTTGCAAAATTAAGTGTTGTATAATTTCATTTAAGAGTGTTGGGCTTTATGCCTCAAAAAATGCAATAAATTACTTGGATTTGAATTAAAGGGGAGAATTAACTTTAATTTAATATCAATTAATTAATAAAGCCCTAAATTAGTGTGAAAGTGTAATGATACACTTTACAACACCCTAAGAAAGGAACAATTATGTCCATTTATTAATTCATTCCCAAATTAAGGAAAAAGGGATACTTTTTTTGTTACTACAAAGACATGTCACTTTAAATCCATATGCAATATGTTAGAGAGTAGCATTGTTTTCCTAAGTTTATGAATCACTTGTAGATCATATATCCACCAAAAATCATATTTCCACCTACATACACATTTTTAATGGATGAATTGCATCAATCCTCAACTTGAATGAATATAAATCAAGTTTTTTATGATGGTGTTATTTAGCAAAGATGTTTGTCATTTTTAATAGTTTCATCTCTTATATTTGGCATGCGATAGAGTTTTGAGCTTAGTAATTATATTTTATTATAGAGAGTCTCTACATATGTTTTTCAAGGGTTTGGGAGAATATGAGTGACTGATTCAAATATTGAAATCCCATTATATTTCATATTTTTGTAATTAAATTTATTTTTCATGTACATTAATCTTCCTTGTCTTAGCTTTTGGTGTATTCTCTATTGGAAAATGTGTGGATAGTTTGTTGTCATTGATGTCAACCTTTTTTGGTGTTTGATGTAAATCCTTGTAGAGATCATATTCATTGTGCATTGTTCATGGTTGTATGGTAAAGAGATGTAAGATTGTCCTTTCTATTGAAGTTCATAATTGTATGTTATCACTAGTACACCATTGTGCATCATCAGTGAAAGTTCAATCAAATTTCATGGTTTGGTGTCAACAACCTTGGTTGAAAAAGTTAAAATTTGTCTAAGGCACATTATTGGCTACATAGGAGCTCTATTAGATCTTTCACATTTCTTAATAGATGAATTTTTTTCTTTGCAGTTTGAAGAGTAGCTCTATACAAGTGAAAGGTATGCAAATTTCATGTATCCATGCATGTGTTCTACCACAAAGTATTCTGGAGTTGTAAGTGTATGAAATTGCTAAGTCTCAAAGAATGTATGATAAAGAGAGATTTGTATATCTTCATATTTGATCACATTTCAATGTTTTACCTTAAGGTTCTGAAGTTGGGTTTATGAAGATAATATGTTTTCTCAATTCAAGTTTAAGATGATTTGGTTCACCACTGGCTGTTCTATAGATGACAGTGTGTTGTCTATGTTCTGATAACCTGGTAGGTTGGTTTTTTGGTATCTAATCGATCTACGTCAACATTATTTGGATCAGGAATGTGTAAACAGGATTTGCAATACATAATGGAAACTCCTTTGGCTCTCTGGTGGCTCTGCAATATGGTATGTGATTGTTTCCTTCATAGTAGTGTTCAAAATCATTATTTCTTAAGTATGAAGTGCTTGTGTTGGTATGCATTAATTTTTTATAAAAAATTTGGTGCACAAAAATGTTTCTACATGCTATATCAATTTTTTTCAAGTGGTTTGGAAAGTGTTTTTGGTCTCTCTGGTACTGCCTTGGTCTGGAGTTGATGTTTTTCCAGTTTGCTTGCTTGTCGGGCCAACTTGTCATGATAATTTGCTTGTGTCAAGTGTTTAGATGTGTGTTCCAATTTTGAAGATATGTTTAATGAAGGATAGGTCCTAGATATCTCTCAGTGTGGACTGCATAAGTTTTCCTTCTACGACAAATATGTTTGAAGTTGACTTCATAGTAATATTGTATATCATAATTCATGTTTGTAGCCGACTTGGTGAAACTTTTTGAAGGCTGTGGATGGTATAAATAGAAGATCAAAGTTTTGAGCAGACAGTATATGAATAGAATCTCACAAATTATCTTTTGATGATGAAATGTTCCAAAGATCAATTTTGAGAGATCATTAGTGAATGTGAAGACTGCAAAGAAGAATGTGAGCTTGTAAATGAGTATGATTGTTGAAGGTTGTGAGTTATAAGAAAAATATATAATTTACCAAAGGTAATGAGTTGGAGGTAACTGATGTACTAAGACAATCCAATTGTAAGTTGAGGCAGTTATCCTTTGTTGTAAAAGTTGTAATGAGCAGGAAGTAGTGAAATTCCTTTGTTTAAGACCATAAAACCTCTGTTGTAAAGTTTTTATATTTGTGCAAAGTATTGGCATACTATGATAATAATATAATTGAATTGAAAATAACATGAATATCTTAAAAAATATAACTTTATTATAATAATAAATAATTCAATGTGGTAAAAAAAATGTCAATGTCTAATAATCCTTTAGGGGAATGATGAAGAAATATGTAAATGAAATTATACCATGTAATCCATATATTACTATATAATATAAATATTGGCCTTGTGTCTTTTGCTAAAAAAAAAATTCAACGTGGTAATTTTTTTATTAATTTAGAAGTATTATTTGAATTTATTGCTTATAAGAAAAATAAATAAGTGTATTAACAAGTGTTGGCTTTCAATTTGTTTAAGTTTCTTTAATAATTTTTCATTTTTGATGTCCCTACACTCTTTACTTATTTCTAAATAATGTATTTCTTGTCATCTTTCCAATGTGTACTATAACAAATATCTTGTATCCCTAAACAATTGAATTTTATTTTTTAAAATAACCTTCAATGTTACTATTTGTACAAGTTGATATAAAACATGAATTAAAAATTGAACCAAAAATACTATTCATGGATTTTCACCAAACCATAGTCAAATTATAAATGCCTAATAAAAATTAACATAATAACCTATAAAGATATAATTGCTTCAATTAGAAAAACAATTCACACAATAATATATACTTTGTCGCACACCCTACCTTCTTGAAAAAACACAAAACAAATAAAAGACATTTAAAATTTAGATAAGAATTCAAAATGATATCAATTTATACATTTTCATACTTTGAAAACATATTACTAAAGAATGAAGTATATTTATTGAGGTATTTCATAGATAAATGTGTTATAATATATCTAGATGATATATTAGTTCAATACTATATGAAAATATTTAATTTATTTATAAAAAAATCTTTCAAATATTGGAAGAAAAATGAATTCTATCTATTTAAGTCATATAATTGAAAATTGAGAATTTTTTTCAAAATTAGAATCTTTATTGAAAATGTTTAATAAAACTTTCAACTATTACAACACTTCTACATACAATAACTACAACTAATAAATAAAAAACACAATAATAATTTTAAATCTTTAAAATGTAAAATCAACTCTTCTTAATTTATAAGAACCATTTGAAATAAAAATATATACAAGTGAATTTGCTATGGGGAAGTCTTATTACAAAGGGGTTAAACCACACATGTTATCACTCAAATCCATTTTATTGTATAGTAAGAGGGCACAACCCGAATAAAGAATTGGTGCCATATGCATGATAGTGTGGCCTCTAAGACTCCTAACCGGCCAATGAAAAACTTGACATAGCCATGTGAATGACACAAACCAACATTATACCTACATGGTATTGATATAAGGAGTGAGGATGACAGTTAATAAATTCAACATATTCTAAGTTTCGATTTGTTTAGGTGGTTCGTGTGAAATCATACTAGTTTTTTTAGTAGGACCCACTTATTAGCATGACTTCTAATGAGCCATCTAAACAATTCAAAGTTTAGAGTGTGATGTTTAAGTCAAAATCAGTTAACATAAATATATAATAAGTGCAAATTGAGGAGACTCACAATGAGACTACACAGATAGGAAAGTAGGAGAGTATATCATGTTGAGATTGCATAGAAACCAAAGAACTTTTTTTTAGGATTTTAGATTATCTACAAGATTGTTTTTTATTCAATATGGAGCATGAGGATTTAGGTTGAAATCTCTTTGATTGAGGGTGAAGGACTAAGGAGTGTCCATTCCACCAAAGTTATCTACAATCTCATCCCTTATGATGTGGGGCCTTTCCACTCAACACTTGACTTGATTCCTATTAGACTCATTTAGAACCATTTAACGTATAATAATAAATGAAAATCCCATTGACAAATAAAAACATTTTATTTTATTATTAAAAAAAAAATCATTTTATATCCACCTAATGATTAAGACCATGAAGATTGAATATAACAATACTAACAAAATTAGCATAGAGAAATGAAGGTAGGCTTCTGATTGGGTCTGAAACACAAACTAGCATAATAAAGATTGAAATATATTCCATTAAAATTTTAACGTAAAATTTCAAAGATTGGCTACTTTTTGAAAATGTTTTGTGTGGCAAGATAAAAGCAAATATTCATGGAGGATGTTAAATTTGTAACTTTACTCTTAACTTTGCCTAAGGTTGAAATACATTAGTTTGCTTACTTTAGTGTGTTTTAAAGAGTAAACTCACAAAAAGTTAAAGAATAATTTTATCATCTTGCAACTTACACTGAGCAATCAAAATATTTTTGAATTTCAAAGAAAGTCAATAACAAAAACATTTTTTTCCTCTTTTTCTCATTCTTGCTTAGTTTCAATATTTTAAATTATAAAATAAGATTGATTACTTTAACAAAATTGTATGGTTATCTATATTTAGACTATTTTTATTTTTATTTTAGGTGAATTTTTGTTTGATTATATAAAGTGTAGGTACTACTTTATGTATAATCATTTAATAGTATCTTAAATATCAATGTAAAAATAGTTATTCTAAAAAAATGATCTTTATTTGTTGTGGAGGTATTTTTTGTGACATATACTTGTTTGGTGTTTATTTTTATTTTATTTAATATCATATTATGGGTCAAACAAAGATCTATTTAATTCTATTACAAAAGGATGCCTATTTGATATAAGTCATTGTTTTTTTAGTTATTTTCTTTTGTAATTCTCTTATTTTCTCTTTCAAATAGGTATATGCTAGAATAGGCAGAGAGTTAATCGTCAACTTGAAGACTAATTTGAAAGTCAATCTCACACCTACAAGTCTTTCCATGCTTTGGTGGTCATGCATAGCACATTTATCTTGAAAATATATTTAGGTCAATCAATAATTATCAAGTATGAGAAGAGGAATGTAGAGGACAATATATTATACAAGTCACCAATCAAAATTAGATTTTAATTTGTTTTACAATTTCACAAATTGAGCCTTTCAATAAAGAGGCTATTGGAAAACATATACATGTAATGCCCCGCCAAGTAACTCTAAAGGAAGTTGTAATTAACGACTTAAGTGAACCAATTTTTTTTTATAAAGTGTAATAACATACACATTCACTTACTAATTAACAACAATCTCTAAGGCTACAAGGTTAGGATTACTTAAACTCACACATACATCTTACATAAACCATAGCAATAAATACTTTATGAAATAAACATCATACATCATAAGAATACCACATAACATAACAAGATGAACATCCAAGATACAATCTCATAAACATTAACTTAATCCAATAGTTACATCCCTCATTCCCAGAATGAGACAATAGTACAAAAGTATAACAATTACATAATCTCACCTCATAAACATAAGAGAGATAAAATAACTTATACAAATAGAAATATTACAATGCAAAATACAATAGAACCGCGAGTTGTCCATCTGGATGTCTCGCCTCCATGAACTGAAGATCAAGGGGGACCCAATGGTTTTGGTGCATGTTCCACCCAACCATGTGGTACCCAAAGGCCCACCCCCCATGCTAGGAGATAGTAACAATGTAACAAGGACAAAGATCCACAACCTCTAACCAAAGGCAGACTCAAACTAACTCATACTGAAATAACCAAAACAAATGCAATAAACAAGAACAACTCTCGCATCACTGACATTGCTTCCAGACATAAAATAGACCAAGTATGTTCAGAGAACCATACACGTATACAAATACCAATCACCAAAGGAATCTCAAGTGCACACAAATTAGAAAACATAACCACTCCAACTCTAGGAGGATACAAATAATAGAACACACTCTAAACATCTTGGAGACAACAACACATAGTCCACTCCTTTCACAGGAGGTACATAACATCCCCGTTCATGAAAATCGGGTAAAATTGAAAGGACACCATGCACTACCCAAGGAAAAAAAACTGGATGGCATAAAGATTCAACAACCCTTATCCTCCAAGTTCTTCTGGAAGACTTATAATTTAGGACTAACACTAGATCCCAAAACCCACAATGCAACTTGACTTCATAGCAACAAAAGCATTCAAGTCATAAATCAAATCTAATATTTGGATTTCCTAAACCCATATTCATTCAATAGGTAACATTAACAAGGTCAAAGACACACTTACAGGGTTAACTCAAATAATGATATACTCATATTTCTATTTCCATTATAAGAAATCTTAAACAATTTGAACTTACATCCCCTTACGAAATACAGATTACTAGAACATTTAAGGCAATCACAAAAGCATTACTATTTTTGGATATACTAAATCCATATCTCCTTCATATTTCATTCACAATAAATTAATTGCTCTACTTGAAATATAATAAATTAAAATAGCCATTTGCTTCATCAATATAAACAACTTCTTAATTTACCTTTAAATCGACACAAATCCATGCAAGTAAACTCTTTCCATTTCCTAACCAAATCTTACATCTCATTCAATTTTCTATTTAAAACATTCAATCCCTTTAATATCATAAAATATTGTTTCTCTATCAATTTTCCCATATACACTAATCAAACCATTTTAAAATCTCTATTCAATAATATATTGCATGCTTCTTATTAAAATAAAATACGATAATGAATTTACACTTAATATATGTATATTTATGTTCCATATTATGTATACACCAAATATATACATTAATAACTTCATTATATATATTCTTTAATATTCCAATCACAACGATTAAAATTGCTCTATGGAAATAAATGAAACAAAACAAATATTTGCCTTTTCCAATATAATTAGTTCCTAAATTTACGTCTAATACAACATAAACTATTGCAAATACTATATTCAAATTTTCTATCCAAAATCTATACCACACATTCTAATTTTATCCTTTAAAATCCCTATTCCCAATAATATAAAACTTTTGCTCTTTCAACTTAATTGAAATAATTAAACAAGTATCTTCAATCTACAAATACAAGAAATACTAATTTAAACAATTTAAATCAATTTCAATGTTTACTTCTAAAACTAACATCAACTAGATTCCTTTCGTTTTCCAACTAACTCAAATGATTTAATTATTTAATATAAACTACCTTTTTCCTATTAAACTGAATTATGCATACTAATCAGTTCCAATAAAAATATTTCTTTCAGATACACAACTAACTCTTCTAATTTCTACAGTTCATTACATAATTCAGTATATCGATAAAATTGAATTAAGAATTCATCTTTTCAGATAGGGGAGAAATTACACTAATATTTAATCCTCTAATTGCTCTTAACAAAATAAGTATTTTCAACTATAACTCAAAACATTTCGCTTTAAATTAAATAACCAATTGCCCTTGCAAATTAAATCATTATAAAATTAATCAAATTAACATTTGGTCTTTTCCATAACTTATTGTGTTAAAATAAGATCAATATTTGGACTATAACCCAATATCATATATATATTTTTCCAATTAAATCAAATTAATAATTGGACTTTTTACACATGAATTTAAATTTCACAATTAAATCTTAAATTATGCATTCTTTAAATTAGATATTTAACTCCTTAAATTAAACTTTAACATGTCATTTTAGAATAAACAATAATTTTCCCATACATTTATAATTTTATTTCCACTAATCTAATATACAAATTTTATTTAAAATAATATAAATAAATATAATACTTTAATATTATAAATTATAATATAAAATATTATTAAATAATATTTTAATATTATAATAACCATACATAAAATATTAATATTTATAAATATCAATTTATTATTATTTTATTATCAGAGCAGCCATGAGAAAATAACTTAACAGCAGTCTCGTGTTTCAAGCATAATTCAAAAACTACGATTTGCGTATTTGTGATTATTTTACAGGGATAAAAAAATTTCAAGGTGCAAAAACCCTTTAAATTTTCTGACAACCTAGTTTGTGTAAGTGGACTTATACGTGACACAACCAGACCATTTTACCATGAAAAATATAACTACCCTGCAGATTTTAAAATCTGATTTTTAATAATAAACAGAGGGTTTCATTTTCTAAAAACATTCTAAAAACATTGCTCAATCTCTATGTTTGAATCCAAAACAAAATAATCGATTTCCTCAAACAAATTAAATTCAACTGAGGTTTTCACAATTTTCACTCAAGAATTTTCACAAAACAAAAGCTGCAAATTTATTTGATTCTTTTCTTCTAACAATAAATTTATTTTCTAAAACAGATTTAACAAACAAATCTTTAATCACTACTATTTTAAAAACAATCAAGAACAATAAAAACACAGAAGAAAACCTGGCTCAAGAAGCTACAGGAAGAAATGAATTTCTGCTACAAGCCTCCTCCAAAGATTTCCTGAATTTTCTTCAATCATCCAATGAATCCAATCCAAAACCCAACAAATGCAAACAATCTTTCCTCCAGTCAATTCTACAATCAAACTTTCTTCAAACCCTTCCTTTGTGCAAATTTTTCCAAAATTTCTTCTATTTTGTAAAAATGAATTTTTCTAAAAACTTTTCTGCCCTCAAATTAAAACATGCCTTCCTTATAAATCAAAATACCTAATATAACCCTAATTCACATTACATGCAAATTAGATATTAATTTCAATTTCAATTTTTACAACCCTAATTCACATTGCTTGCAAATTAGATATTAATTTCAATTTTTCAAAAACCCACTTTTAATTTAAAATGCAATTTCAAATAATAAATTAATTTCCAAAGTTGAAACTCATTTCCCAAATAAACATTTAATTACAATTTCTAATTTAATTCCCACATGTTGAAATTAAATTCCAAAATTAATTTTAATTCTTTTATTTCCTTTCATTTTCTTGCATCATGTTTAATTAATTAATTTAATTATTTAATCACTAAATTCAACCCCCTTGGATTAAATTTAATTGATTAAATAAATTAAATATAATTAATTAATTTTAAATATAAAATTTTATCCACATTGCATTATTTAAATTAAACAATCATCAACATGATTTAAATGCAATTATTCTAAATATCTATTTCCAAATCAAGAATCCTTCAGAATTAAATAACATTAAAGCAAGACCGACAATGACTTGACACACACGACTGACGACACACTAAGGCTAGGGTGTAAACTTGACACATGTTACCTAGCTACTATCTCCCGTTCAACTTAACCGTTGGATCGACACGTTCAAACCTGTGAACCGAGGTGGAGTCGATGCCATGTACTTGCAATCCTGCAACCAAGTAAACAACATCATACAATATATCCAGCATATAATACACACTATGAAGAAGGAATTACGGATTCGTAGGGCGCTTGCAAGCAAGTGATGCGAACCCGTCTTCTTCACCAATACACTCATCGAAACTGACACTTCCATCAAAATCCAATAGTCTCATAATAACATCTCATGTTAACTTTACAACATCATTAATCCATTAAAGCATGAAAAACACTAATTAGGTCAAAACATCACACAATAATAGTTGTCACTCAATAGTAGCGATCAAAACATCATAACAAAATGTATTCAGTATCAAAGTAACTGCAACCAAACATAACATAAAGCAAACCGAATAAGGAGCAAAACGGAGGGGTATTACAATACACAAGAGATGAATTTTGATAATCATTATAACAATTTAAGGTCAAGAACATTGATGTTGAGGTTAAATGAGAGTTATGTTTCAAACTTGAGCTACACCAAAATTTGGACAAACTATACATGTGTGCCAAGTGAACAAAGACTTCTATTAACAAGGGAATCATATAATTCCAAAGTTTTAGGTCATTTTGGTGTTGGTAATACTATAACTCATTTCTTGGTTTACAATTGATCATTATCAATGATTACAACCTTCTTGTCAAAAATGTGCTTTCATCGTATGAGTTCCAACTAGCTCCTTTTTACTATAGATGCCAAAATTTTTATAATGCTCTCCATCCATTGTTGGTGGTCTACTTGATCTTTCGTTTTTTATTTTTTGTTGATATGTAATCATATGCTATTTCAATTAGTAAAAATTACACATATTTTCTACTTTTTTTTAAGAACATAACTCATTAACATGGATATGTGTATTATTGTACATGAAAAATTATTAGAGAATGTAAAATATGCTATTAAATTTAGCCCAAAATTAGGAAATATGGGTTGTATATTCCTCTCCTTGTATCTAGTAGACTACACCTAAAATCATGCATATGGGGTTCGATAAAATTTTACCAAAAATAAATGCATGGGAATGATCATCTTCATGTTGTTGTAGATAAATCAACAAAACATGTGTTTTGATCCTATACAAGAAAAAATAATAGGACATGAAGCAACTAAGTTATTTGTTTCTATTGTTTCCAAGTCCATTTTGGGTTACCTAATTCATTGCTTAAGATAGATATTTTTCTTTGCGAGTGGGTTAGAATACTCTATGGGATAGTGTGGATACCAAATCTCAAAGATGATGGAAAAATATAAATTATAACTAGGATCTTTATTACAAAGTATTTATCTCTACTCTTTGAAGCATATAATTCTAAAAAATCAATGAGGGGGCTTGAAATGAGAAATGGATGCCTAATAAATTGATCAATTTTCATGTTAGATCCACTCCCATTTATATTTTTCAAAAAAAGGAAGTTGGTTTAGGAAATAGTATCTCTAGCAATGATTCTTACCCCATCCAATACTAAAACTAGAAGCTAAGAGGAAATTTTCCAAACATTCCATATATTTTATGATGGAATTCTCTTCTTTAGTAAGGTTTGAGAAGGATTCATATGTAAAAGGACAATAGATGATTTGATGAGACATATCTTCAAGAAGAGATGTCTTTGATAGGGCCCCAAAATTATAATTGAACAAATAATAACTAATATTTTTAGTAGCAAGCACAAACAAAGAAGAGGACATCCTTTTCTTATGGAGTGACATATCCCAAACTAAGAAGATTATTAATCATAAACCTTTGTGAATCCTTCACTTTTCTCCATTGTTCTCCTTTCTTCACCTTGGAGAATGGTGTTATAGTATTTTCTCTCATATTTTTAGTACCATAATAGCATAAAGCACTGATAATATGTGTATAGTTTCTTCACAATGATTTGGGAGAGAGAGATAATTGATGAATGGTAGGTTTGTTTTATAGATTTATTGATATCGATCAACGGTTGAGATCTGATGAGAGATTGAGTAGATCGATGGCTCAAAATTTATGAGAGGAATTTATGGATAGCTAACTGACTGCATTATTTCAGTGAACTGAATGCATGGATCAGTTAATAAAATTGATTGAAGAGTGAAGTGTAACTGATGATTAGTGAAAAATTTATTGAGTGAACTCGGAGTGAGTGGGAGTTGATTGGATTGATTGAGTGTATTGAAAGTTAGTCTTAGTCAATTGGTGATGTGGAAATACTTTAATTAAATGAATTAATTATTAATTACATGTGCAAGGTGGAAATGAATAAATAAATAAATAATTTTATTTATTTAAGGAAAAGATAATATTGAGAAATAACTAGATAGACTAAATAATTAAAAACAATTATTTAATTTGAGAAGTGGGAAATGGGAAATAAATAAATAAAATAATAAATATTTTAATTAAACTTAGGAAAGAGGAATAATTAGTAAATTAATTAAATAATGTTAATTATTTAATCAATATAGAGGAAAAGTGATGAAATAGATAATTTAATTAAATAATGAAATTATTTAATTAAATGCAGAAGATGGATTAATGATGCCTAATGATGGAGAGTGATGATGTTTTACTAGAAATATGTTAGTCAGATATAGGTTTCTATAAGTATATCATCAAGATAATGTGAAATTAAACTATTAAGTATAAGTTAGTTATTTATGTTTATCGAACAAGTCATGGGCATGTCCACCAACATTGGAATAATTAAAATGAGACAAGAAAGGGTTAATAGAGAAGGGTCTCACATCCCCCCCTAGAATATTGGACTAAATTCTAGAAGCTATTGTACCCCAAATTAAAATTTTCGCTACACTTAGGCATTTTGAAGAAATGAGTCAAAATACTGTTAAATCTGTCAAAAATGTCAAAATTGGGATTCGCATGTCTTGCATGGGGCTCAAAAACTTGAAATTTTCAAAATCCGACAATCTGGGTCAGTTCAGAATGATCAAACCTACAATATCTAGGTTTCAGTTTTTCGTCCCTAAATTTTTGGAAAATTTCTATTTTTAGCAGTTTTCTAAAAATATAAACTTTTTCTGGGTTTTTCTGGGTTTCTTAAAAAATAGATACTTGTAAAATTTTCTAAAAATAGAAAGTTTGTCTTCTAGGGTTGAGACTGATTTTGATTGGCTTAAAATACTTCCTCGTCAGGCTGGTGCAGTCAGAATCTCAAAAAGATCAGTTTTACCCTAGTGGGTCTATTCTACTTTTTCAGAAGCTTTTCTTGGAGATCCAAGATCATCAATGGAGATCAGTTAGCTGCTAGGTGTCAGAATCAGATGTTTAGGCTGAACAGAAGCTGTCAAAGATGAACATGCACGAGAAACAAAGAACAGAGAGAAGAAGATTGAAAAGTTGAAAAATGTGAATTTTTGGCTAAGTCTGGAGACTTCAGGTGCCCCAGTCAAGAAGAGGCACCCAAAATTTCATGCCTTAGAATATTTTTCATTTCCAGTAGTAGATCAAATGAAGCACGTCAAGCGAGGTTGAAAATTTGAAAATCTCAAAAAAAATTCTAAGTCTCCCAGCCATGGGCGCCCTTGGAGAGAATAGGCGCCCAATTTTTCAAGGCATCAGATGATGGAGTTAGAGGTTGGCTTTCCCAAGAAACGTTGTTTAGTTTCTCATTAGCTTCATAACAGATGTCTCTGTTAGCTTGTCAGATCACCCAACCGCTGGAAAATCCAGATCAAACAGAGGTCACAGAGAGGGATGTTTAGAAATTTGAAGGTGAAAAACAATAAAACTGGCTAAGTTTGGTGAATTTGGGCACCCCTAGAGAAGAAGGGCGCCCAAGTTTTTGAGGGGTTGAATGAATCAATTTGCAGAAGGTATCTCTAACATAACTTTGTCATACTTGATCAAGCTTTCCAATGCAATCATCAGCACGTCTATCAGAGCTGGCAATCATCAGATATTGAAGGCTGAACAAACGAGAAAAGTGAGTGGAATGACAAACGTCAGAAGCAACAATGAAAAACTCAGAATAAAAACTTTCTCTGGAGGAGATGGGTGCCCCTGAAGGAGAAGGGCGCCTAGGGTTTAGAGCCTTTAAATGTCAGTTTCTAGAGATGAGGTATCCAGGAGACCCCTTCCAGAATCTTCTTAGCTATCTAGTGAACCTGACAACCAATCAATCTGATTAGTACAATTTCTAGAATCATGAATTCATTTGAAGGTTAGAAGACAAACAAAGTTTGAAGATCATAAAAATGGCTAACACTGGCGAAAGTGGGCGTCCCCAGTGGAGATAGGCACTCAACAATTTGAAGGGTCAAACGAAGTTTTTGTCAGAAGATATCTCCAGAACAATGTTGTTAGATTTGGTTAGGCTTTGCGATGAAACTTTCAATTCATCCATCCGATCAATGGAAGCCGGGAGAAAGGATCAAACTAAGGTTGAAAATTGAAGAAAAATTGAAAATGGTGAAAAATTGGTTAAGTCTGAAGAGACTGGGCACCTCACTTCAAGAAGGGCACCCAACTTGCAATGCCTTGTGATTTTTTGAAAATTTCAAAGAAGGAAAAAACTCCAAAGTTCATTGCATGAACTTAAATTAGGGTTTTCAAAGAATTAGGGTTTGAGAGCTGTTTCTCAAGACAAAAACTTATTTAAAGGCAACTTTGTGTGTTATTTTTCATATTTTCTTGCAGGTGGCATCAAGGAGAGATAGAGCAGCAACTTAAAACCTATATTTTCAAGATTCAAGAACATAAACTTGCTGGTTTTTCATAAAATTTTCAGATCAGCTCTCAAAGAAGGCTTGCTTTTTCATATTTCTTCATCCAAAACATCAAATTTGTGAAGAAGGAGGCTATTGTTTTCAATTTTCAGCAAGCTAGTCTATATTTGTTCTATCTTCTAGACAATTTTTGAAGGATTTTCTCAAGGTTGCAGCAGTTGCTTTTAATTTTGCATGTGAGAGAAAACTTCAAAATTTTCAATTTCTAATCTTCTCGGTCTACTTCAAACCTTCTTTTGGACAAAACCCATATCATATATTTTTTAGAGAAACTTAAAGTGGTTTCTTTTTCAGTCAAAAGCCAGGGTTTTCAACATCTAATCAATTGGGTTCATCCAGAATATGCTCATGAACAATACCCAGATGCCAACTTTTTCTTCTTTTTTAAGAGAAAATTAGTGTTTGCTGCTTTTTCAGTCTTCACTCCAAATTTTCAAAAATGGATGATCTGGGTTGGCTTGTAATGAAATTCTAATCAAAACCTATATTAGAAAATTTTCCAAAAATTCAACCATTTGACAAAGAAAAATCAACAAACTAAACTTAGAAAGTTTGTGAAAACTTGTCAGAACTAGGCGTGTTCATAGTCAATCTTCAAGTTTTGCAGAATGGTGTACATCCCTATAGAGTTTAAGACCAAATTAGCAATATACCATGATTTCATAGAAACAACAAAGACTGACTTACACCATATCAAGCCAGTATTCAATCTGCATGCTTTGGAAGATGTAGGCAATGTTACCATCAGGTAGCTTGGCCATTCAGGTCTTCTCGTAGCAGCATCCATACCTTTTTCAGTACAAAGCTTGGAATTCATAATTTCTTGTATCAAGCATTATAATCCCGCCACAAGGGAAATCCAGTCAGTAGATGGAAGAATCATATGCAACTTAAAGCCAGACATGATCGAGAAATGCTTCTCAATTCCACCATGGCCTGGAAGTGTTACCATCAACATAGAAGAATGTGAAAGGATATGGGAAGAAGACCAAGAAAAGTATAGCAAGAAGATCACACACAGGTGGCTGAAAGAAAAACACAGTACATTGCCAAAGAATATCAGGAGAGGAGAGTTCAAGGATGAATTCTCCATAATAATCACCTTACTCAACCGAATTACTGGTCAAGTGGATGCAACGAAGTTTCAGGCTTGGATGTTCTACGTGATACCTCACATCATGAAGAAGATAGAGTTCTATGACTGACCTACATTTATCATTGATTGCCTTCATCATCAAATAACTAAATATTTCAATAGACATGCATTCCATATGATCTCCTACCTAGTCTACTTCGTTGCCTTTCAAGGAAAATTTAGAGGGTTAAACACAGAGGGTTCTTTAAATATACATGTTTATAAATACTATACTCAGTTGGAGTTCACTACGGCATTACATCACTACAAAAGTGTGAATGAAGCATTCCTAATATATATAATGCGTGACCTAGACAATGAGCTACATGTATGCATTTCATCTTTTGCTAGGGCAACAATGTCAGAATGGGTGGATTGGTTTATTCAGTTTGCTACTTTCACTTACCTAAGGGTTTATGGCTATTCAAGTGCTCCTCTTATGTTACCAAGGTATTCTTCCGATGAAGTTGTGTGTATGGATTTTCTAAGGAAAGTATCAGATGTTCACACACGCTTGTGAAACAAAAAGAAACCAACCCTCAACTTCCCTTTTGAAATGGGAATATACAGGTGTAGATCATGCGCAAATTCTGAAATAGAGGGTAATGAGTTAGATAAACTTGGTCTCAAGCCTTTCAGCGAGAGATAATCTTATGTTCCCCATGGAGTCTATGCAACTTGACTTGGTCAAAACTATGCTCATGTTCCCACACTTGAGGATTTTTGGGCTAATTACAGAGATGAGTTCAAGGTGTGAAGGTGAAGCAATAGTAGACTCACCCTTCATCAAATATAAGATTCTTTATCCAAAGACATTGAAGGGTTATCTAATGATGGTAGGGATTTAATTCTCCCAACATGTATTAGAAATCAGATTGAGCAACAACCCCTTTCGAAGGTCAATTGGGCCAATAAAGAATGCTTCACAGTGGAAGAAAGAACTCATTAGGTTGTTGATTATAGCAAGACCTTCTTGACACTCAAAAGAATGAATTAAATTCCAGTAGCAGAGTCACCAAGGGTTCATCAATTGCTTCCTTCTTCTTCTAAAGCTTAGTCAAAGACAAAAGGAAAAGGTCAAGAAGTTGTGAAGGGTAGTAGGTCTACAAAGAGGGCAAAGAAGAGGTTGGAGTACATAGGTATTGTCATCCAAGAGCAACCTACAACTAAAATCGAATCCCCTCCACATGAGTCCATACCTCAAGAGGAAACAAAAGATGTGCCTTTGATACAAGATCCTTTTCCATCTCCGAGGTCTTCACCAATTCACATTGATTTGGAAGATGAGGGGATAGAGGCCGATGTTGTAGTTATTCCTCCCATGGATGTTAGTAGAGATACCACATCTTGGATTGAGAGCTCCATGGGAAGGACAAAGAGAAGGCCTTCTTATTAGGTAAATGTTGATGATCTCAACATATATCAGGA
Source organism: Sequoiadendron giganteum (assembly GCA_007115665.2). Classification (NCBI taxonomy): domain Eukaryota; kingdom Viridiplantae; phylum Streptophyta; class Pinopsida; order Cupressales; family Cupressaceae; genus Sequoiadendron; species Sequoiadendron giganteum. Next base: position 455,758,038 of record CM021105.1, on the reverse strand, counting down.
AGGACCCAAGAAGAAGGAAAATAAATAAATCAACTTTGAGAGAAATCCTAATGGTGAAATGGTCATGGAGACAGCTATGCCTCTTGAAGATAGAATCAAGAATGAGGTGGATGTTGATGATTTTATAATGGTCAAAGCAAATATTGGTAAAAGTACACAACATGCTGACATGAGTTTGTTCAAGATGGTAACTAACAATATTCAAGAAAGAGTGCAAAAGGATGGAGAAGACAAGGCAGCCCTCAAGGTTGAAAATCGTCAACTCCAGTTGTATATATCTAATCTCATTCATGGAACCTCACAAACAACATAGTTGTTGCTTCATCTTTTAGAGACACTAGCTGATCAGCAACATTTGAGGCAGTTGGTTATTTGTGGAAAATAAAATCAAGAATGGATTGAAGAGTTCATTATTAGAGGAAAAGAGATTCTAGCACAAGTCTTTCAGCTGATATACAAGGCTCATGACTTACGTCAAGGTATTCAGGATTTTGAGCAGTTGATAGCCGAGTTCAATCCTATGCATGAAATCATAATTGCAGATTTAGATATGGCTTATGGCTCTGCAATGGAAAGAGAACATAGAAGATAGATCTTGGAGTGCAAAGAAGGTCACCTTTTCAAGGTTAATACATATGTGAGAATATCTGAGGAGTTTGCTGTGTATAAGCAAAAATTTATTGATACTCTTAAGTTCATTAGAGAATTTATTGCAGAAATTCCTTGTCAGTATTGCCTTGAAGATAGTTCATACATTGGGCTTGACGTAGTCAAAGCAGAGTTTCAGAGTATCATGCATGTCAACGATGGCAGTTTTGGAAGAATGAAGATGATTTCCATGATGTCAATAAAGTTCGAGAAAGTGGCCAATCAGGGTGAAGATTTCCTAAGATCTATTGTAGATGGTGAGGAAATCTTGGAAACGCGACATTTTGTTATTAATAGTATTAGCACTCCCACCAAGGATGAAGTTGCCCGCTTTTTAGTGGATGTGATCGAGATTTAAATCAGATTTCTTCTAGAAGCTTCTTTCTAGCTTTCTTTCTATTCTTGTCATGATTCTTATCCATTCTTTGAGGATAGAAAGAAAACGATTGTAATGAGTTGGCATTTTCTACTTTTACATGCTTTCTAGGTTTTAGATGTTTTATCTTTTCTAGGATTACAAATAAATCTTGCATGTTGGCAAGTAGTAGTTGTAAAAGCAAGGAGATTTTAGGGTTCCCTACTCCTCTGCTTGTGTATAAATAAGAGCAGTGTTTGCTAATTTTAGTTTAGCCATGCTTGTGATAATAGAATTGCTAAGACTATTCCTTCATGTTTGTTATCGATTAGTGTCAGTTCACTTTGTGTAAAGAGAAAGTTTGCATGCCTCCTTAGCTACAAATACTTGTTTAGTGCATGTGTTTTGTGTCAATCGTAATCTGGTTTGATCGCATGTTGCATGTATTTTTCCACAACTTGATGTCTGAGAATTGTAATCTTTGTTCTTGAAGTGTGAGAAAATAAAGTCTTGAGCTTGCTTTCCTGCCCCAATATAAAAGTCTCATATTCCATTTATTGTGTAATACTTATATGATCTCCTTTTTCATCTTGCATTGAAATTCAGTAGATGTATGTTGAGAAATTTTTATTTAAGTATCTTTGTCAGAAAATCAATCTCGTCCATTTCTAACTCTCTTTCTCTGCATTTACTTGAGAGGCTAGAAACATCAATAGCGTAAGTTAGTTGTAGTTGTTAAGTTTCATTTAAGGGAAAACCTCAGCTGCAACATCTAGAGTTCTATAACCTTGTGTTCTCGTAGTTGAACCAAAAATATAGGAAAAATTAGTTTAGTTTACTTTCTATATGCAACTCAGAAAAAGAGGGAGCTTCCCCTCCTAATTCAAAGAGCATTTTATTGCACATAGCTATCCATTTCCAAAATGCATTCTAGAGGTGTGATTTGAAATGCCAATAGTTTTTTTGCACCCACCATGGGGCATGAGGCATAGAATTTAAAGAAAGCTTTCATTTTGCACTACGTGAATGACATTGTGGCGTCCTACTGCTCTAGTTCAACAACTTGATCTTAAACCTCCAGTTATCCAGCCAAATCTTGAGATAATTGAAGGAGAGTAAGAGAACATTATCAACAACCTAAGGAGTTACATCTTTGTGAAGAAGGAGAGCCCTGCTCAATGGAGAAAAGTTGCTAACATCCTAGACAAATAAGAAAGGAAAGCCGAAATTGCAACCGGAAGACCCGTATTGCCTAATCCTACGGGGGATTAGCCAATCTTGTCTTACATAGTCTATACAAGAAGAAGGAGGAATCCTCTCTTTCAAGAAGACACCAACGCTGATCCTTTCATACCACATCCCATTCAATTTGGAGAGCCATCCAACGAAGCTCTTGAAGTCATCATTGTACCTGATATCAAAGAAGAAGAACCTGAAATCAAGTTAGAGGAACCTACAGTTCAACCAGGAGCAATGGGTGACAACAACAACAACAACAACAACAAAAAAAACAAAAACAACAACAACAACAATAAGAAAAATAATCACAATTGAAGGTGCCTAATCCCCATGCCTTGGGGCAATCAAATTAGACCTTTAGCATTGGAAGCAAATCATGAACTTCCTAAGGGATCGATAAAGCATTTCTCGCGGTTCCATGGAGATGGAACACAACATCCTGATGATCACGTTTTAGCCTTCTCAATAGCTTGCGGTGTCTTGCACGTGGCACATGAAGATATTGCAGTACATCTCTTCATCGAGACCCTCAACGGTGCTACAGCTAAATGGTTCCATCACCTAGAACCAGGTTGCATTACAAAATGGGCTACCATGAGTGACAAGTTATTTACAAGATTCAAGCCCACAAAAGATAGTCACTGATTATTCGCCCAACTTTCCAATTCAAAGATGGAGGCTCATGAACCAATGAGAGAGTTTGTGGCAAGGTTTAACCGCTTGGTAACACAACTTTCACATACACTCAATTCGTCGCCTGAAATTCTATTGAGTAGTTTCATCAATGCTCTCCCATCTGAGATAGCTTTCTTTCTCAATTTGGCTAATGATATAGAATTAGAGAATGTACAAAAAGGTACAATAGAGATTGAAGACAACATGATCACCAGTGGAAAGATGAAGGGTGATTCCATCCATCCTTTGGTTAAAAATTCTACAGATCCACTCTTACAAAAGGTGGCTAATGAAATGACTATTCTCAAGAGGTAGTTTCCCACTCAGCCCACACTACCCACTCCACCTGTACCACTTGCATTGCCTGCACCACAACAATATCAAGCACCGCAACAACCATATCAACTAAGGAGGAACAAATTTCTGCCTTACAACAATTTCAAGCCATGAGGGCCACCTCCACCAAGGCAAGTGGCTAATAATACACAAAATGTTGTGTTTTTCTCTTTTCATGATACCAATGAACATACTGGATCTTCATGCCCTGAGAATTTGAGAATGACTCAGATCATGGGTTTTGCCGAAGCTGCACTAGATTCAAGTTTTATACCAACTCCTAGTTTGAATGTCCCACAATCAGACAATTTTGATGGCGAATTCGCAATGGGATACCTTGAAAGCAAACCTGACACTGAAGAAGAAGAAGAAGAGGATCCCCATCATTACTCTCTTGCTATGAATCCTGAAAATCGTATATCTCCTATGTTCACACGAGCTCAACATCAAAAATCACAACATGAAAAGAGACTAAAGGTACAAAAAGAAAAAGCGAAGGAAGTAGCTGCTATTTCCAAGTCTTCTTAGGAGAACATAAGCACTCAAGACTCATCTTCAACAAACTTTGATATTGTAGACTCCCTAATGAAGAACAAAGTGCAGATTTCTTAGCTCGAATATCTCCAAGATCACCCATAGCAAGTCGATCGACTTCTTAAGTTTGTGAAGAAGGGACCGATGAAGCAGCCAACATTGCTCGAATCATCCATTCTAGTGGAAGACAAGCCTAAACCCTTTTATATTTCTCTGTATATTGAGGGTTACAAATTGAGCAATTGTATCATCGAATCAGGAGCCTCAAACAATGTTATGCCTCTAAAGGTGATGAATGCCTTGGGACTATCATGTACCAAAACCAAAGAAAAATGTTATTCATTGGAGTCTAAGTCAATGTCGCTAGTTGGACAGCTAAAAGATGCTCAAGTGAGGCTAGCAACTTGTCTAGAAAAGTAGGTTATTATGACCATCCTGGTAGCTGACATTCCAGCTAGCTACGGGATGCTATTAAATTGAAGTTTCTGTAAGGACCTTGGTGGAGAAATACAAATGGATTGGTCTTCTGCAACCATACCATTAAAGAATGGTACTTTCAAGCTGGAACCTGAGCCCAAGTCTTGATTCGTGGTGGTGAAGTCTCAAGATCCGCAAGCACAAGTGTTATTTCAAGAAATCGGTCCTGGGACTTATGTGTTGCTGTAAGAAATAAATGATGAAGCAAATCAAAATAGTGAACTCATCAAAGGGAAGTTCACAAAAGAAGAAAAAGGAAAGAACAAGATATACCATGAGGAAAAGGTCATAGACAATCCAAAAATGTGGACTATGCAATTCGATGGGAGTTGCTCAACTGCTAGTTTAGGGGAGGGAGTTGTCATAATTTCTCCCGAAGGAAAGCTATATCCATTTGCATATAATTTGCAATTCAAGTGCATAAATAAAACAACTAAATATGAGGCACTTTTGTTAGGCCTCATGAATGCACGAGAGATGGGTATCAAGCAACTCAAAGTAGAAGGTGATGCTGAACTAATTGTCAAGCAAGTCAAAAATTAGTATCAAGTAAAAAAGATCGCCTTCGAAGCTATAAAGATAGGGTCTGGAACACAATAGATTGGTTCGAGGAATTTGACATAAAATATATTCCACATATAGAAAATAGAAAATCAGATGCCCTTGCAGTGTCTACTTCTCTCTTCATACCAAATGCTGACTTTCGTCAGAGTGCATTTGCTATCGAACTCATACACAGGCCCATTGTTCCTGACAACAACCATAACTAGCAAGCTTTCAATGATGATGATCACATCAAGGAATTTCTCACTATGTCAGATAACTTTGAAAGCCTATTCGTTGAAGGGAGTTCATTTCCTTTTAGAGAATCATTAACTGAATATTCTGAGGTAACCGAGTCAGGCGTTATCCAGCTACAAGGAAATCAGATTTCCAAAGAAGAAGTTTCTTTGGAAGATGTCTTTGACAAACAAGACAAACATAAAGAAGATGATGGATCCTCCAAGGAAAATGATTTTATACAGTTGAAAGGAAACAAAATTCCTAAGGGTTTAGTTTCCTTGGAGAATCTTTTTGATAGACACGACAGGCGTATCAAGGACCAAAGAGATTCAGGTGATAAGAATTTTGTTGATTATCACCCAATTGATATTGGCACAAAAGATGAGCCACAACTTGTAAAATTAGGTAACTTTTGTCCACCAAAGAAGAGTGAGAAGCTGATCGCTTTGTTCAAATAGTATCAGAATGTTTTCGCTTGGTCCTATGAAGATTTGAAAGTCATCACTCCTACAAAATTGTCTCATACAATTCCTTTGAAACTTGATGCTAAGGATTTTAGATAGAAGTAGAGGAATTACAATCCACTCATTCAAGGTACACAGAGATACAAAAAATGGTTGACATGAAGATCATCTTTCCATTTCATCATTCTACTTGGGTGTCAAACATAGATCCTGTGCGAAAGAAGAATGGAGAAATCAGAATTTGTGTTGATTTCAGGAACCTAAATCAGTCTTCTCTGAAGGATAACTACTTGTTGCCGATCATGGACCACACCTTGCAAACTGTCACTAGATCAGAAATGATATCATTACTTGATGGTTTTTCTAGGTACAATCAAATCATAGTTGTTGAAAATGATCAATTCAAGACCGCATTCACCACCCCATGGGAAAAATTTGCGTATGAAAGAATTCCTTTCGATCTTATTAATGCAGGTGCATCTTTCTAGAGAGCCATGGATTTGGCGTTCAAAGATTTGAAAAACAAAGTCATTGTGGTCTATCTAGATGATCTGACTGTTTTCTCAAAGAAGCGACAAGATCATTTCTCTCATTTGTGTGATGTTTTTCAAAAGTGAAGGTATCATCATATTTCTCCGAATCCTAAGAAGTCTATCTTTGCAGTGACTAGAGGCAAGTTACTCAGTCACATTGTTTGAAAGGAGGGAACCTGAATTGATCGAAGTCGGGTTGAATCTATCAAAAATCTGTCTCTTCCAACCAGCAAGATAGGTGTACACTCTTTCTTTGGTAAAGTAAATTTCATACGAAGGTTTGTACCGGATTTTTCTGAATTGACAAAAGAAATATCTGCCATGATGAAGAAGAAGGAAAGAAATATTTAATTGCAATCAAAGAAGCTATTAGCCGGGCACTAGTGTTGGTTCATCCTAATTTTGAAAAGAGTTTTTATTCTTTACTGTTATGCATCAAAGCACACTATGTCGAAAATATTAACACAAAAGATGAATGAAGAGACAAAGTCTCCTATCACATTCATGAGTAGCAGTTTCAAGGCCAGCGAAACATGGTATTCTCAAATTGAGAAGAACACGTATGCAGTGGTCCAGGCTGTCAAAAATTTTAGGTTCTACATCTTGAACTCCCATACAATAGTATATGTAACTAATCCAGTAGTGAAAAGTGTGTTAACATAGCAAGAAATGGGCTCTAAGTGAGGCAACTGGGTTGTGAAGGTTCAAGAGTATGACTTGGAGATTCAACCGACCAAACTCATCCGTGGGAGAGGTCTATGTCAACTGATAGCTGAAGATGGTGATAAGAAGCTTCAAGAGAAATTTATACCAAAACTCGAGCTTGAAGAGAAAGAGGATCTCCCTATGGTCTTACTTGTTGAATATGTAGGAGAATGGTTCACAGAGATATGGTATTACCTGACATATGGTGATTGCCCATATCACTTGGATAAGAAACGAAGGAGAACATTGAAGTTGAAAGCCTAGAATTATGTGATAATGAATAATGTTCTATACAAGTGTGGGCTTGATGGAACGTTTTTGTTGTGCATCACCAAAAATAAACAATAATGTTTGTTGGAGGCTTTTCACAACCAAGCATGTGGTGGCCACTTTTCTTCCAGGGTGACAACTTTTAAAATTTTGCGAGCATAGTTCTTTTGGCCGACTATATCTCACGATGGGTGCGAATGGGTGCATAAATGCTAGTTGTGTAGGTAGTTTGTTGGAAGCCATTCCTCTCAGGCTAGTTATTATAGACGCTCCATTTCAGTAATGGGGCCTAGATTTTATTGGTTCTATCAACCCGCGGTCTACTAAGGGTCATATTTATGTCCTTATAGCTATGGATTAATTTACTAAATGGGTTGAGGCCATTCCAACTAAGCGAGCTACTTCCAAAGTGGTGTGTGACTTCTTGAAGGAAAATATTGTTTCATGCTTCAGAGTGCCTCACAAAATTATAATAGATAATGGATCATGTTTCTCATCAAAGGAAAAAATAGAGTTCTATTTTCATCACGACATCACATTAGCCCATTCATTAGATTATTATGCACAAGGTAATGGATAGGCCGAGTTATCAAACAAGAACATAGTCACAATAGTCCACAAGTTAGTTGATGCTAATTAGCGAGCTTGGTAGAAGTAACTTTATGATGCTCTATGGGCTGATCGAATTACTCCTAAGAGGGCCATTGGTACTTCACCTTTCATCATCATGTATAGTACAGAAGATATGTTACCCATTACACCGGATTTATCTGCTTTGTAGCTGACGACCACAGTGGAAGATGGAGAGTTCACAAATCTGATTGAAAAGCCAATTATGCTCCTAAAAAAGCTTCAAGAGGAGAGAGTGGAAGTAGTAGTTAGAATCACCCAGCATCAAGAATGGGTGAAGAAATTTTTCGACAAGAAAGCTCGCCAACGAAATTTCAAGGTCGGTGATCAAGTCCTGTTGTGGGATAAGAGACATGAGCCAAAGGGGATGCATGGAAAATTTGATTCCTTGTGGCTGGGGCCATTCAAGATCCATGAGTTCGTTGGGGAGAATACTTATGTTCTCTCACACTTGGATGGAAGATTCCTCTCGCTCCCACATAGTGGACAGTACCTGAAGCACTTTATCCCTTTCAGGGTGGAGTGAAATATCTGTAAATATCTTATCTTCATGTTTTAGTAATGTGTTTCCCCTTTTTTTAATTTTTCCTTTCGTAATGTTGTGTTCCCCTTTCTCGTAATAGTTTCGTTGTGTTTTAGGTGATTAAGAGTCTCATTTTAGGTGATTTATAGGGAATGTCCAACTATTAGGTGATTTTAGGAAGTTCGGTCATAGGTGACTTAGGGAAAGTTTTGCAAATAGGTGATTAGGATGTAATGCTGACTCCAATACCCAATAGACAAGGCATTGGTCTTGCTTGAAATCCAGAGATTCTATAGTTCTCCTATGCCAAAAGTATCTAACATGGTTCCCAGACAGAGCTAATGTTGTACCCCAAATTAAAATTTTCACTACTCATAGGAATTTTGAAGAAATGAGTCAAAATACTATTAAATCTGTCAAGAAGGTCAAAATTGGGATTTGCATGTCTTGCATGGGGGTCAAAAATTTGAAATTTTAAAAATCTGACAATCTGGGTCAGTTCAGAATGATCAAACCTACAATACCCAGATTTCAGTTTTTCATTCGTAAATTTTAGGAAAACTTCTATTTTTAGCAATTTTCTAAAAATAGAAACTTTTATTGGGTTTTTCTAGGTTTCTTAAGAAACAGATACTTGTAAAATTTTCTAAAAATAGAAAATTTTTAAAAATAAAAAGTTTGGCTTCTAGGGTTGAGACTGATTTTGATTGGCTTAAAATACTTCCTTATCAGGTTGGTGTAGTCAGAATCTCAAAAAGATCAATTTTTCCCTAGTGGGTCTATTCTACTTTTTCAAAAGCTTTTCTTGGAGTTCCAAGGTCATCAATGGAGGTCAGTTAGCTGCCAGGTGTTAGAATCAGATGTTCAGGTTGAACAAAAGTTGTCAAAGATGTACATGCACGAGAAACAGAGAACGAAGAGAAGAAGATTGAAAAGGTGAAAAATGTGTATTTTTGTCTAAGTCTGGAGACTTCAGGTTCCCCAGTCAAGAACAGGCACCCAAAATTTCATGCCTTATAATATTTTTTCATTTCCAGCAATTGATCAAATGAAGCATGTCAAACGAGGTTGAATTCTAAGTCTTCCAGCCATGGGTGCCCTTGGAGAGAATAGGCGCCCAATTTTTCAAGGCATTAGATGATGGAGTCAGAGGTTGGCTCTCCCAGACAATGTTGTTCAGTTTCTCATCAGCTTCGCAGCGGATGTCTCAGTCAGCTCATCAGATCACCCAACTTCTAGCAAATCCAGATCAAATAGAGGTCACAAAGAGGGATGTTTAGAAATCTGAAGGTGAAAAATAGTAAAAATGGCTAAGTCTCGTGAATCTGGGCGCCCTTGGTGAAGAAAGGAGCCCAAATTTTTGAGAGGTTGAATGAATCAATTTGCAGAAGGTTCCTCTAACATAAGTTCATCATACTTGATGAATCTTTCCAACACAATCATCAACACGTCTGTCAGAGCTGGAAGTCATCAGATATCGAAGGCTGAACATACGAGAAAAGTGAGTGGAATGACAAACATTAGAAGCAACAGTGAAAAAATTAGAATAAAAACTATCTCTAGAGAAGATGGGTGCCCCTGAAGGAGAAGGGTGCCTAGGCTTTGGAGCCTTTAAATGTTAGTTTCTAGAGATGAGGTATCTAGGAGACCCCTTCCATAATCTTCTTAGCTATCTAGTGAACCTAACAACCAGTCAATTTGATCAGTACAATGTCTAGAATCATGAATTCATCTGAAGGTCAGAAGACAAGCAAAGTTTGAAGATCATAAAAATGGCTGACACTGGTGAAAGTGGGCACCCCTGGTGGAGATAGGTACCTGACAATTTGAAGGGTCAAATGAAGTTTTTGTCAGAAGATGTCTCTAGAATAATGTCGTCAGATTCGGTCAGGCTCCGCGATGAAAATTTTAGTTCATCTGTCCGATCAATCTAGAAGCTGGGAGATAGGATCAAACTAAGGTTGAAAATTGAAGAAAAATTGAAAATGGTAAAAAATTGGTTAAGTCTGGAGAGACTAGGTGCCTCACTTCAAGAAGGGTGCCCAACTTGCAATGCCTTGTGAATTTTTTGAAAATTTTGAAGAAGGAAAAAATGCCTAAGTTCATTGCATGAACTTAAATTAGGGTTTTCAAAGAATTAGGGTTTGAGAGTTGTTTCTCAAGACAAAACTTATTTAAAGGCATCTTTGTTTTTTATTTTTCATATTTTCTTGTAGGTGGCTTCAAGGAGAGACAGAGCAGCAACTTAAAACCTATATTTTCAAGATTCAAGAACATAAACTTTCTAGTTTTTCATAATTTTTTCAGATCAAATATCAAAGGAGGCTTAATTTTTCATATTTCGTCATCCAAAACATCAAATTTGTGAAGGAGGCTATTGTTTTCAATTTTCAGCAAGCTGGTCTATATTTGTTCTATCTTCAAGACAATTTTTGAAGGATTTTCTCAAGGTTGCAGCAACTACTTTTTATTTTGCATGTAAAAGAAAACTTCAAAATTTTCAATTTCTAATCTTCTAGGTCTATTTAAAACCTTCTTTTGGACAAAACCCATATCATAGCTTTTTCAGAGAAACTTAAAGTGGTTGTTTTTTTAGTCAGAAGCCAAGGTTCTCAACATCTAATTAGCTAGGTTCATCCAAAATATGCTCATGAACAATACCCAGATGCCAACTTTTTTTGCTTTTTTCGGAGAAAATTAGGGTTTGTTGCTTTTTCAGTCTTCACTCCAAACTTTCAAAAATGAACGATCTGGGTTGGCTTGCAATGAAATTCTAATCAAAACCCATATCTCAGAATTTTTTTCCATAAAATCATCTGTTTGACAAAGAATAATCATCAAACTAAACTTAGAAAGTTTGCCAACTTGTCAGAACCTAGGCATGTTCACACTCAATGTTCAAGTTTTGCAGAATGGAGTACATCCCTACAGAGTTTAAGACCAAGTCAAAACTATACCATGATTTCATAGAAACAGTCAAGACTGACTTACACCATATCAAGCCAGTATTCAATCTGCGTGCTTTGGAAGATGCAGACAATGTTACCATCAGGCATCTTGGCCATTCAGGTCTTCTCGCAGCAACATCCATACCTTTTACAGTACAAAGCTTGGAATTCATAATTGCTTGTATCAAGCATTATAATCTTTCCATAAGGGAAATCCAGTTAGTAGATGGAAGAATCATATGTAGCTTAAAGCCGGACATGATTGAGAAATGTTTCTCAATTCCACCATGGCCTGGAAGTGTTACCATCAACATAGAAGAATGTGAGAGGATATGGGAAGAACACAAAGAAAAGTATAACAAGAAGATCACACATAGATGGCTGAATGAAAAATAGTACATTGCCAAAGAACATCAGGAGAGGAGAGTTCAAGGATGAATTTTCCATAATAATCACCTTACTCAACCAAATTACTAGTCAAGCTGATGCAACGAAGTTTCAGCCTTGGATGTTCTACATGATACCTCACATCATGAACAAGACAGAGTTCTATGTATAGCCTACATTTATCAGTGATTGCCTTCATCATCGAATAACTGAATATTTTAATAGACATGCATTCCATATGATATCCTACCTAGTCTACTTAATTGCCTTTCATGGAAAATTGAGAGGGTTAAACATAGAGGGTTATTTAAATATACAACATGTTTATAAATACTACACTCAGTTATTGTTCACTACGGCATCACATCATTACAAAAGAGTGAATGAAGTATTCCTAATATATACAATGTGTGACCTTGACAATGAGCTACATATACTTATTTCATCTATTGCGAGGGCAGCAATGTCAGAATGGGCGGATTGGTTTATTTAGTTTGCTACTTTTACTTACCTAAGGGTTTATGGCTATTCAGGTGCTCCTCTTATGTTACCAAGGTATCCGTTAGATGAAGTTGTGTGTATGGAGTTTCTAAGGCAAGTATCAGATGTTCACGCCCGCTTATGAAAAAAAAAGAAACCAACCTTCAACTTCCCTTTTGAAATGGGAATATATAGGTGTAGATCATCCGTAGATGTTGAAATAATCGGTAATGAGTTAGATAAACTTGGTCTCAAGCCTTTCAGTGAGAGATGATCTTATGATCCCCATGGGGTCTATGCAGCTCGACTTGGTTAAAACTATGCTCATGTGCCCGCACTTGAGGATTTTTGGGCTAATTGTAGAGATGAGTTCGAGGTGCGAAGGCGAAGCAAGAGTAGACTCACCCTTCATCAGATGAAAGATTGTTTATCTGAAGACATTGAAGGGTTATCTGATGATGATGAGAATGTAATTCTCCCAGCATATATTAGAAATCAGATTGAGCAACAACCCCTTTCGCAGGTCAATTGGGCCAATAAAGAATGCCTCACAGTGGAAGAAAGGACTCGTCAGGTTGTTGATTACAACAAGATCTTCTTGAAACTCAAAATGATGAAGTCAATTCTAGTAGTAGAGCCGCCAAGGGTTCATCCATTGCTTCCTTCTTCATCTAAAGCTTGGTCAAAGACAAAAGGAAAAGGTCAAGAACTTGTGAAGGGTAGTAGGTCTACAAAGAGTACAAAGAAGAGGTTGGAGTACATAGGTATTTTCATCCAGGAGAAGACTACAACTGAAATAGAAGCACCTCCACATGAGTCCATACCTCGAGAGGAAATAAAAGATGTGCCTTTGATACAAGACCCTTAGCCATCTCCGAGGTCCTCACCAATTCACATTGATTTGGAAGACAAGGAGATAGAGGTCGATGTTGCAGTTATTCCTCCCATGGATGTTAGTAGAGATACCACATCTTGGCTTGAGAGATCCTTGGGAAGGACAAGAAGAAGGCCTTCTTATCAGGTAAATGTTGATGATCTCAATGTATATCAGGAAGCACCCAAGAAGAAGGAAAAGAAACAAATCCACTTTGAGAGAAATCTTGATGGTGAAATAGTCATGGAGACAGCTATGCCTCTTGAAGATAGAATCAAGAATGAGGTGGATGTTGATGATTTTATAATGGTCAAAGTAAATCTTGGTGAAAGTACCTGACATGATGACATGAGTTTGTTCAAGATGGCAACTGAAAATATTCAAGAAAGAGTGAAAAAGGATGGAGAAGACAAGGCACCCTGAAGGTTGAAAATCATTAACTCCGGTTGTGTATATCTAATCTCATTCATGGCACCTCACAAACAACACAGTTGCTGCCCCAAGTTTTAGAGATACCAGCTAATCAACAACAGTTGAGGTAGTTGGTTATTTATGGAAAAAAAATTCAAGAATGGATTGAAGAGTTCATTATAAGAGGAAAGGAGATTCTAGCACATGCCTTCTAGCTGAGATACAAGGCTCATGACTTACCTCAAGGTATGCATGATTTTGAGCAATTGGTAGCCGAGTTCAAGCCTATGCATAAAATCATAATTACAGATTTAGATATGGCTTATGGCTCTACAATGGCAAGAGAACATAAAAGACAGCTCCTGGAGTGGAAAGAAGGTCACCTTTTCAAGGTTAATACATATGTGAGAATATATGAGGAGTTTGTTGTGTATAAGAAAAGAGTTATTGATAATCTGAAGTTCATCAGAAAATTTGTTGCAGAAAGTCCTTGTTAGTATTGCCTTGAAGATGGCTCATACATTGGGCTTGACGTAGTCCAAGCATAGTTTCAGAGTATCATGCATGGCAACGATGGTAGTTTTGGAAGAATGAAGATGATTTCCATGATGTCAGCAAGGTTCGAGAAAGCACCCAATGAGGGTGAATATTTCCTAAGATCTATTGTAGATGGTGAGGAAATCTTGGAAAAGCGATATTTTGTTATTAATAGTATTGGAACTCCCACCAAGGATGAAGTTGCCCGCTTTTTAGTGGATGTGATCGAGATTTAAATCAGCTTTCTTCTAGAAGCTTCTTTCTAGCTTTTTTTCTATTTTTGTCATGATTCTTATCAATTCTTTGAGGATAGAAAGAAAACGATTGTAACGAGTTGGCATTTTCTTTTTTTAGATGCTTTCTAGGTTTTGGATGTTTTATCTTTTCTAGGATTAGAAATAAAGCTTGCATGTTGGCAAGTAGTAGTTGTAAAAACAAAGAGATTTTAGGGTTCCCTACTCCTCTGCTTGTGTATAAATAAGAGTAGTGTTTGCTCATTTTAGTTTAATCGTTCTTGTGATAACATAATTGCTGAGCCTATGCCTTCATGTTTGTTATCGATTAGTGTCGGTTCACTTTGTGTAAAGAGAAAGTTTGCATGCCTCCTTAGCTACAAATCCTTGTTTAGTGCATGTTTTTTGTCAATTGTAATCTGGTTTGATTGCATGTTACGTGTATTTTTACACAACTTGTTGTCCCAAAATTGTAATATTTTTGCTCGAAGTGTGAGAAAATAAAGTCTTGAGCTTGCTTTGCTGCCCCGATATAAAAGTCTCATATTTTCGTTTATTGTGTAATACTTATATGATCTCCTTTTTCAGCTTGCATTGAAATTCACTAGATGTATGTTGTGAAAATTTATTTAAGTATCTTTGTCAAATAATCAATCTCGTCCATTTCTAACTCTCTTTCTCTGTGTTTACTTAGAGGATAGAAACGTCAATAACGTAAGTTAGTTGTAGTTGTTAAGTTTCATTTAAGGGAAAACCTTAGCTACAACATCTAGAGTTATATAACCTTGTGTTCTCGCAGCTGAACCAAAAAGATAGGCAAAATTAGTTTAGTTTACTTTCTTTATGCAACTCAGCAAAAGAGAGAGCTTCCCCTCCTACTTCAAAGAGCAGTTTACTGCACATAGCTGCCTGTTTTCGAAATGCATTCTAGAGGTGCGATTTGAAATGCCAACAGAAGCCACCTAAGATAAGATGATAGAACAATACAAATTAACTACACACTAGAATAAATAACATTTAATCACACTCATTCATGGTTAGACCATCTCAAGCACATGTAGAAACACAATATAGAGCTAGTTAAAGAGTATAAAGCATGTGAATTTTTGTACATTTTATGTTTAGTCAATTTATTCATTACATAATTAATAGCATTATAATCACACAAAAATTCCTCACAATCTACTCTGTTATAACAACCTAACAATAATCCAACTCAAATATGATAGAGGAAGAACATGATACAACACTTAGAGACTAGTATTAGACCTAAACATTTGGAGTGTCACATAACTATCATAAATTCAAAAATATTAGAGAAAGGAATCTTAAATCGAATATTAAGGTAAGTGTCAAATTTCAACATTAAATTAAACTCAACCATAAGAGTCACATGGAAACAATAATATAAATCTAAGATTTGTGGCTAAGTTACTCAAACACGGATAAACAATCATCACTACCCTTTACATATAAACATAAAGTCATCAATAACTAAAAGAAAAGTTCACAATTCTTAAAATCACACATTTGTATACACTACATGACCATTTTCAGTCACTAATTTGACATCTTATGATTGATACACTTGATTAGGGTAAATATTGGAAAGAGATTGAAAGGTGAATATTTTCTCATTTTTATGGAGGGAGGATTGAAAAATTTATTTTCAGAGGCTTATGTATATGGAGCCTTATGCATTTGGAGTCTTGTGTTATATTGAATTTATTCATTTTAAATAATATGGGAGAAGAATATACAAATGATTAGTTAGTTGATTAAACATTATTATTTATTCAATTAATGATGAGGGAGATTTTGGATGAATTAATTAAATATTATGTATTTATTTATTTTATAAGGGAATGTTGAGGGAAAGATTGGTTTAATTAAATAAATGTTGATTTATCCAATTAAAGTTTGAACTTTCAAAGAAGGGATGAATTAATTAATTAAAAATAATTTATTTAATTAATGTTAAAATAATTTTTAGATTTTTTTTTTTATTAAGAGGGGTTTTGACCCAAAGCTATGAACCGATGAGGTCACAGATGGGGGACCTCATCCACAATATAAATTCTCAAAAATTACACCCCAATGGGGTTTGAACCTTGGTGGCAAGAATAACAACACAACAACTTAACCATCACACTGTGTCATTATTGGCAATTAGATAAATTATTAATTAAATAATTAGAATTTATTTAATTAATATAAAAACAATGATTAAATTTATTAATTACATAAATAATATTTAATTAATTAATGTTAGAAGTGGATATGTAAGGATAGATCTAGTGTGATGATAATACAAATATGAGGATGCATTTTAGGTGTGTAATTATAGTTGAAACTTTAGAAGGGATGAATTAGCTAATTACTTAAATAAATAAAAATTATTTATTTAATTAACGTCAAAAGAATGGTTAGATATATTAACTAAATAGTTGGGATTTATTCGATTAATATCTGAAGAATGGTTGAATTCTTATTTTTATTTTAGACTGCATGAATCATTTGGGTATCCGTCCCCCTATAAACTATAGTACACCTGGTAAAAAAATTTCACGTGACTAGTGATGCTGGTGTGACACGCCCTTCGATACCATGGGGATGGTGGGGAGATTAGATCTCGTGACCTCTTTCCTGCAACATGATTCTTTAGCCAATCAAGCTAGGCCCACCACCCCAGAAGAATGGTTGAATTGATTAATTAAATAATTGATAAACTAATTAATTAATGTTAGAAGTGGATATGTAAGATAAATTTGTTGTGATGATGATGAAAATTCAGGGATGTATTTTAGATGTCTACCCCTAGAATATGTAACACATCTCAAAGATTTTACCCTCACATCATTAAACACAAGTTTTATTTTCCCTTTTCTAATAGTTTAGTGTGAAATTTTGTTAAGGAATACCTCACTACCATCACATGCTCTATTATAATAGGACCACTCCTTATAAGGATTTATATGACATGAGGTGAGTGAATCAATATGCCACAAATCATCACTAGCAATATTAGAAAAAAAAAAAAGGAGACATACGATTATAGGTTTTTTTGTAGATGAACCATATAAAGGTCTTTTCTTATTTTCTACATTCCTCCTTAACATGGGCCCATTTCCTAAAAAAATAATATTTCATTCTACTCATACCAAGGGTTTTGGACAAGACATTGACTCGGATTTATCCTTATACCCCTTTTCCTTGCTAACTTTTCCTTTGGTCTACCCCAAACATGCAATGCATCCTTAGAACCCTCATCCATGGATTTCCTCCTCATTTCTTTCCTAAGAATAGTAAAAATAAGGGCATCCTTCTAAGGATCTATAATACCAATATTTGTTACAAATATTATGTTCTCCTTAGATTTAGGTAAATGAAAAAGAAATAAAATCCATTTATCTTCTTCATCAAGCTTAACATCTATAATATTCATATCTAATTAAAAATTAAATTAAAAGCATTAATATGTGTGACTACACCTATATTAGATTTGGGTGAGGCTAAATCTCTTACTTTTGGAGATCATGTGTTAGAACAATAACTTTATTTTAGTGAGGATTCAATAGAAAGACCAAGGAGCCTAAAATTTGGGTTGTATGTGAGCTCAACATGGATTTGTTGAGGAGATTGTTCTTGGAGAGGGTCATTGTGGCTTGATGTATCCTAGATGAGAAATATTATTCTCCACTCTTAGTCCTCTTAAGGTGAATGATCTAATAGGTATTTCCCACTTAGTTTTTAGATGCATTCTTTGCTTATGTCTTGTACTTCATGTGTTTTGAGTTATTGATGCTAGTTCTAGGGATTTTGTTTTAGGAGTGGATACATGGTTATAGTCCAAAATTTTTGTATGTTTGATTTTGAGCTACAATTTCAATTTTGAGGTCATTATGTTTTGATGAGTACATGAGATGGTTAGTGGTTTTAGGCATATTCCCTTGTATTGGGAATGGATTTTGATCTTCCTTTAGTTTGAGAGGCTTACTTCCATTTTTACTATGTTTTCCATGGTATTGTATGATTAGATGTTGATAATTTTTTTTGTTTGGGGACTTAGAAAGAGACCTTACTTATCACTGATTAAGCACATGTTGACTTGTTGGTAGAAGGACATTGTAAGGCCCCTCCCTTTATATCAGTTTCATAGCCTTTTATTCTAAACTTATACTATGTTGTTGTGTGGATTAAGGGTGTATCATTTAGATGATACATGACCCAACTGTGTTTGAGTGCCACTATACTTTTATTCATTTGAATCTAAGAGAAGATTAGTTTAATTCTTATGTGAATGCTTCTAATTAAGGTATGTGATTAAATATACATGGATAGATACTATAATTTTTCATGCTCTACTATTTTGCTAAGGTTCCCTAGTAATAAAGCTCCTTTCTTATAATTTGACTCATGCTAATTTTGAATGGCTCTTATAGTATTCACTGGAGGTTTCACATATCAAATATTATGACTAAAGTCACTAAAGGAGCATTAGGGGTTTTAGTAAATATAGCAAGTACAAATTCGATCCCTATGGTACTGCTTAACTAAGGGAGATTAAGATAATAAGTAAATAAGGATAGATAAATAGTCTTAGAGTCTTCTCTACTTTTGGGTTGTGCCTTATCATGGAATTATGATCTGCTCTTAGAATAGAATCATCATACCATACTGATAGTTGGGTGATACGAATAAAGAGTTAATATGACAAGGATAACTGAACCTAACTATAGTTAGATTACTCTATTGATAATATAATTGTCATTGTTGTCACAAGGGAATCTTATGGATTTCAGAGGAGAGGCTAATAGAAATGAGTTGATTGGGGTTAACAAAGGCACCTAATTGAGGTCAGTAGGAGATCTGAGTGATATTAGATGAAGAGATATTGCTACAGGCCAAAAGGGATTCATAGGGTTGTTAGGAAGAAGGATTCATTGGCCTTAGGGTGTCATTACAACAAGCCTTGGAGAGTTCCAAAATTTCAGACTTCGGACCTCAGGCTTACCTAGTATCACTTGCTAAAGAAGGAAGGAGTTAGTCATTTTCATCTAATTCCAAAAGGCATCGGACTTCGAGCTTCAGTCATACCTTATACTGAATGTGTTAATGAAATAAAGAAGTCTAAGTTAAAGTTCAAAAGGTATCCAGTTTTGGACTTCATTCATACTGCATACCAAATCCCTCAAAGAAATGAAGAAAGACTATGCTAAGTCTATAAAGGTTTTAGACATTAGAATTTGACCATACCTTGTACCGATTGCATGAAGGAAAAGGAAGTTCACATGTGTTATGTTTGAAAAGGCATCCAACATCGAGCTTCAGACTTAAGGCTTACCATATGTTGAAGGTGTCAGACATGAAAATTTGACATTATGAGATTTTGGCATTATAGCTTATGCCTTGACTTTAGGTAAGGTAAGAGGTAAAAGGTATTAGCGACGAACAACACCCAAAAAGGTTTTAGGGATTGGAGGTTGGCCATAGGTCTCATGACTTACCAATATCCCAAGTAATGAAAGGGGTATGGAGGAACCCCAACCCCCGAAAAGGTCTACATGCCTTAGCTTGTTTGCATGTCATGATGATGCGGTTGTAGATAGATGATCTCACTTACATCTAAAAGTTTCATGTATAATTAACCATACTTATGACATCCAAAAGAAATAAATCTTGGGAAATTCTTTTGGGGATGTGATTATATGCTAGTGGTGTCAAAAGAGGTCCTTGGCTGGTACAATTATCAATGAGGAGTACAAAATAAGTTTAATTGTCTGATGCATGAAGGCTATTAGCACTTTATTCTAATCTCAAGGTTTCGAGGATCGAAGAATGGTGTTAAGGCTTAAACAGGTCAAGCATCAGAGATCACCTTTAAGGCTTATGCCTTAACTTAATGTTATGAAGGAAGGATGAGGGAGACCCAAACCTCGACACTCAAAATGGTGTTGGAGTTTGCAGGTCAGAGTTAAGGTCCAGGCCTTACTAGGAGTGTTAAGAAAGGGGTATAAGGAAACCCCGAACCTCGACACTCAAGTTGGCTTTAGTGTTCGTGGAGTCAGCCTTAAGGGTTTGTGCCTTAACCATTCATTAGGGCATACCCAGTAAGAAAAATGTATGAGGGCCGACACCCAAAAGGGTTAAGTTTGAAAATTCTTAGAAAAGATTGTTTCAGACATTGTGGGTCAAAAGGATGGCTTACACCTAATCACAAATGTGTAAAGGTGGTAAGGTGGAAGAGTGATCCCTAGTCTCCAACCAACTCATGCATGTTTTAGAGTTCATGCTTCGATGTTTTGAAGGTTGGTGGGAAGGTCTGCGATGAAGTAGAGGTAGGAAAAAGGTAAAGGGTAAGGCCGATGGCCGAATATCGATAGTTATAGAGAGCTTCAAGCATATGTGTTCATACTTTCTAGTTAAGCTTTGCTATGCACCTCAAGTATGAGGTAAGGGGGTATTAGCAACCCCTGACCCCCTAAAACCTTGAATGAAGGAGAAATATTGTCATTCCGTGAATGTCTGCATTGACTTGGGTTGACCAATGTGAGTATGTGGGATAGTGACATCTGGCATAAATCGATTTCAATTGATTCACATAGTTGTTGTGAATCACTTAAAGATCTATGCACACATTTAATGCAAGTCAAATTAGATGGTTGTGATTTAAAAGTGAGTCGAGTAAATGAGTTACAGTAGATCATGGCATGAATTTCAAGATCGATGGCTTGCATTCAAAGGCTAGATTTTGTCAGTGGCTTGGTGGATGGAGCTAGGGAATGGAGAACAATATGTTAGTTGGAGGCGAAATTCTTACATAGGAATAAAGGAAAAAAATGCCACCATTAATGCAAAAATAAACTATGTAAGCTAAAGGAGACCGAGAAAACAAAACCCTAGTTAGTGGGATGCCAAAAATTGCAGGTGCAATGAAATTGGTCAGGGGTGCACAACTCGAGAGGAAGAAGCTTGTCGATGAAGAAAAGAGGGTGGAGTTATCTTTTCTTCGAAAAAAGGATGATGAGAGTGGGGTGAAGAGGGATGATGGAAAGAGAAAGAGAAGGGAAGGAAAAGGAAATAGAGAAGGTAGGGGCAAGGCATGACATTTTTGTTTTTCTTCAAGCGGTGGAGATTGGAAGGCGCAAAATCACACTGTTGTTCTAGATTTATGGTATGAATCAAATTATTTATGGGGTCATGGTGGACTAAGGAATTGTAGAGCATAAGAAAAGGTTCAAGACCCCAAGTCAAGCCCTTGGAGGATATTTATACAGGTATGGGAGTCTATCTTTAGCTTTTTTTAAGCATACCCACCTAGTATTTCGTATGTATAAATATATTTGCATGTTGGACCCTATCATGTGTATTGGGGGTGATGGCTGTGTATTTCATGTATGGTTTTAGTGATGTAATATTAAGGAATTTTTGCTTATTCCCAAAATTGTACCCATGAGTATTTGGGGACTATGTTTATAATTTTGGCTTTCATCAACCATTTCAATGGTCTTAAATGAAACCCTTGTTTATGTAATGTCACAGAATTGCACTTAGATGCAATTCCACATTTTAGCACTTTGCCTAGCATTTATGACACCCAAACACATTAATTAAGAAAATCTTATGGGTCAAAATTTTAAAATTCTAGTTCAATGTGGAGCAATGGCAAAGCAACAACAACCTAATGACACATTTCTCGAAAACTTATGTTTTGGACACCTACGTGGTGCACAAATGTCTATGTGGCATGCTAGCATCTTGATAGTTTTCTGAGTTTGAAATGAGGAATCCTGAATCTTGACTCTTGACACGTGTCCCAGTAGTCATGTTTTAGGTGTAACTGCTCTTTGTTGCCCTTGCATGACACAAACCCATCATTTTATCTCATTTTGAGGGTTCATTCATTCACTCAAGCTTCTCTCTTCAATTTCACTCTTCAATCTCTTTCACTCTTGGCAATAACACTTCTACAAGTGAAGCTCTACCGGATTAAGGTCCCTCTAATAGCCAAATATCTCTAGCAAGCATTCAACAATGCATCTGTGTGTTCAAGAGCGAGATGAGACATATTGGTAACACTCTCTTACTCTTTTCTATTTACGAATAGATTAGATATCTTTCTCATTTTTTACTTTGTGGTGCGGGTTCTCCTCCTGGAGCGAGGTTTTCTTTCACCACTTCTTTTGTCCATTTCGGTTACACTCTTTTTCTATCTAGTTGTCCGTAAAGGTGGGAACACCAAGACAGGGGTCTGACTGCAACAAAGTCCTATACAACCCTAACATTTTCTCTCATTTTCCTTGTGTGCAGGTTGTAAATCAAATCTGGGAGTGAAGACTTAGACGTCCAATTGTTAGTAAGTTTTCTCCAAGTTCTCCTTATATTTTCTCATAGTTCTTGTTCTCTATTTTATCATTCTCTCAAGTAGAACTCAGATCTGGGCTAGGTAGTGAAACTTTATTTTTCCTGCCTGAGTTCTAGATCTCTCTATTGCTTAGGATGCAAACATGCCATTTGGACACCAGTGCACCACGTTGGTGTCCTAAATCCACACTACTTCCCTTTGGCCAAGAGCTCCTCTATTGAAGGAAGAAACCTAGAGGCTTTACCCTTTTGGGATTTGAAGTATTCTTTTTTGATAATTAATCCATATACACTTTCTTTGCAATTTATTCATTTAGCTTATGTTGAGGTGGATAAGGGTAGTTCATTCCTTTGGATTCTCTTGAGAACAAAGAGACTCATGAGTAGAAAATACCCCTTATCCCCCATTTTGGTGAACCCGACGTGAAACATTTCGGATCTCTTTTCAGAATGTTTCCATGTCTATGATAATGCTTTTTCTAAGGAATATTTTGACATGTTGGATGACATTCTAGATGATTTCTTAGAAGTGTCTTCCTCTATATTTAAATCTTCCAAACAAACCTCTTCCTCGCAAGCTGATGAGTCGGTAAAAGTTGTGGTGGTATTTGTGGCTTCTCCAAGCCCTTAGAAGCCCATCATTTACTTGACCCAAGCTAGCCCTTCTCCTAAGAAGGATTGTTCTATCTGTGGAATCTCATATCATGATAATTCACCAGATTTTTATTCAAGGTTCGTAAAAGCTATAGACTCTACTTCTTACAATGTTGTTGGGCACACATATAATACAAGAAGAAATAAATAGAATTTGGATCAAAAGCCTTCTGTTCCTACATCTCAACCCACTGAAGTTCCTAATTATTTACCACCTTCTCAACCAAGTCTTCCTTCATCACCTAAACCTATGAATAAAGCACTAGGTGATTATGATCTCATTGAGCAACTTCGTGTTAGTTCAAAAAACATCTCACTTTTAGATTTGCTTTAGATTGCTCTAGTTTATTAGGAAGCCTTGCAGAATATTCTCTTGCCTACCTCCACTAGGCCAACGGATGTTAATGCACTGATGGCTCATATTCGTGTGGATTCACCAAATATTACATTCTATCTGCAAGAAATCTTGCCTCTAGATGTGCAAAAGCAAGTAGATCCTTTAATGATTATAGTTAATGTTAATACTATTGGTAGTATGTGTACCCTCGTTGACACCAGTTTGACTCTCAAATTTTTTTGGTATCGATCTATTACCCAAGATTAAAGTAAATTCTTCTTCTTTAGCTACTTCTTTGTTGTACATTCATGGGTTCGATAATGTTGGCTGCTAGGATCTAGGCACAATAATATTGTTTTTGCAGCTAGGTCCTATTACCTTACCCACTTTGTTTTATGTGATGCCTAGCCCTTTAACTTACAATATTATTTTGGGGAAACCCTGGATTCATGCTAGGGGTTTTTTAACTTCCACCTTACATTGTTCTCTAAAGTTTTTTGCAAATAATTGAGTGGTCACCATAAAAGCTAACTCGAAGGCTATTCACCTTTGTGAGTTACTAGTTGTTGGTTGAGATTCAGTTGTCTCCACTCATAAGAATTGTATTCCATATTTGACTGATGATGCTATGATGTGTTCCTCGATGATACCATCTATGGAGGTTATCCTTGAAATGAACATCATTAAAGATGAACCACCTAAAGTAGAAAGTCCTAGGTCCTCCTCGTCTACTTCTACTTCTGAAGCCAATGCATTCCTTTGTGATGATTGGGGATCCTTGGAATTCTCTGAATTCTTTATTGGAGAATACAAAGTGAGTCCCACTCATTTGATGAAAAAGCAGACGATAATTCCATTGAGGAGGAAAAATGTAATCCTGTTTAGTAGACCAGTCTCTCCCCTACTAAGGAGGATGGTTCTTCTCTTGCAAAGGAGGTTAATTTTTGCAAATCAAGTAGATAGTTATTCTCTCGTAGATGCGTTCGATGTTCATTGGTGGAAAAAATATCTCTACGTGGAACCACCACCTTCTGAGGTTTTATAAACTCGCTATGGTTTTGGATATAGGCTTGCTTCTCAGTATGGTTATGGACAAAAATGCCTTGGATGTATTGAGCAAGGAATCCAAGTCCCTATCTAGTTTAAGCCTTGAAAGTGCTATTCAGGTTAAGAATGGTCTATTGAACAATCTAAGTAGAAAACTTGATGGAGTGTTAACATGGTTTTGTCGAACCACTTAGTTTGGTCCATCGTGAACTAAAGGAGGATGGGGTATAGGCCCAAAAATTCCCTTTAGATGTATTCTCTTTGGAAGAAGCGCTCGAGGAATTCTTAGGCACCTACTCCCCTTTGCCTCCCTTTCATCATAAGAGACGATTCCCATATCGCCTAAATAAATAGACATATTTTGGAGAATTTTTCTTGAGTATCAATGAGGAGGACCCTCTAGCTAATGTTGATAATGATGTTCCATTCACTGATAGTTTTGAATCCAAACTATTATGAAAGTTTGTTGGAATTTTGATGAACTTTCGTCAAAATTATTTTGTCGATTTTCCGACGAACTTTGAAATGTCAAAATTCTGACCCAACATTGTCGGCTGGGTCAGAATTTCAACATTTCAAAGTTCGTTGAAAAATTGATGAAATAATTTTGATGGAAGTTTGTCGAAATTTCGATGAACTTTCATCGGAATTTGGAGTCAAATTTATCAGTGCAATATTGCATCCGAGAGACCATAGTTCTCTTCTTAAGGGAGATACTACGAAAGCCTCTATGGATGCCAAGTCTTCCGAAAAGGTGATTAAGATTGGAAAGTGCCTTTCTTTAGAAGAAGGTAAGGAACATTTTTATCTTCTACATTCTCACTCTGATATCTTCTCTTGGATGTATGAGGACTATTAGACTTATCATGCATTAGATAATAATTAATTAATCTTTAATTGATTATTAGTCTAATTTATTCTCATGCATTTAAGCTTTAAACTTAGGAGTGTTTTAATGCTTTTATTAGTTGAGCTAATATTAGATCGCTATGTCTCATCTCATGTGATGTTGATGTTATCAATTTTTCACCATAGTTCAAATTGACAGAGCTGATTAATTCAAGGTTCATTTTAAGGTAAAAATTTCAATTTATTTTTGCAGTTGCTTAAACCATTGCATATATTTGAGATTTGAATTTTTCAGAAAGGTGCAATGTGTTTTAGTTTGTCATTTGATTTAAAACATAAAATATTGCATGAGATGTAAAAGAAAGTGATTTCATTTTGTATTCAATCATTCATTCCTTAATGTTTCGTACATTGTTTGCAAAAGAAAAGTACATAATTAAACAAGAATTGCACAAATGTTGTTTTACATTCATTTGTATAAAAAGAAGAAATGAAGTATCCCACACAAGCCATGGGAATAGCTGAGTCAATGAAACACAAGGAGTGTGTTGGAACTATGAAATTTTGATGACCTCATTAACCCTTCATGCTTATTAGTTTCCCAAGAAGTTCATATTATAGACATAAAATTTCCTCACATAGCATTTTTTCACCAAAGTTCAAGTTAAATTTTGTCATATAGCCCCATAAAATTCATCTGACATTAAATCTTTAATATTTGAAAATATCGGCATAAGTTGATGTAGGTCTCACCGATAATAATTTACATTTCTTCAATATATCAGCAAGACACCAGAAGTGTCATACCGATGAGGATATATACTAAGAGAATGCGGGTTTACATTTCCCATCAACAAGACAAAAGGTATCAGCGTGATGATGTGAGGTCATATCGAGCTAAATTGTTTTTTACCGATTGGAATATGAAAAAGTGTATCGGCCAAACTATGGCCATCGGGTTGAGATTTCAAAGGACTGCCCGAAGCGTTCACTGGTCT
Source organism: Sequoiadendron giganteum (assembly GCA_007115665.2). NCBI lineage: Eukaryota > Viridiplantae > Streptophyta > Pinopsida > Cupressales > Cupressaceae > Sequoiadendron > Sequoiadendron giganteum. The sequence goes on along the minus strand of CM021105.1, from coordinate 455,731,747 downwards.
TGCCAATAAAGCAAAGAGAGTACTCATTCGGTAAGACAATGATGCCAGGGAGAGTTCAGGGAGTCTTACCAACCCCTCGTGTTATACTGACAGAACTAAGCATATAGAGATAAAAGTTGTCGAAGAAACAATGAGCGTAGTCTTGCCGAAGAAAAAGTGTATTGATGAGATAATTTTCAGCAGGGAGATCTAGGAGACATCACGGCGAATATTATTCTATTGGCAGGACAAATACTTGGCCTCGGCAGCTTAAGTTGACAAAGTGAACATCTCAGTGAGACAAAGAGCTTTCAGAGTAAAGTGAAGAATCTTTGGCCCAATTCATTAATTCAGGGTGATAGTTTGCTTCGATGAAGGTCATGGCGACATAAAAAACTAAAAAGGAAAATTATCGAGGAGACTTGTGATGTCGGGGGAACTACAAGATGTCTTGGTAGATGGGTGAACGTTGAAGAGACGGATCGACCAGAGTTTTGAAATGTCTTTCCGATATGATCCCTGATGTGATAGCGAGAATTTCGAAAAACTTGCTGCATTCATGTCTCAGTGAGGACATTAATGGCGCCACGAAGCATAAAAGATTTTGCAAATCAGGGTGAGCTCAATTGAAATCATTGTTTCATAGAATTGGCAGTGAAGGAGGGCAGGGGAATGAGCAGAACAATTAAGGCGTTTGTCTAACTTGGATTTGCAGACAAAATACAGTAAGTTTCTCATCCTCTGAAAATTTATGAATTTTGAAAATGGAAGGCACTAGTTCAGAAAAGATGAAAGGAAGAAAACATGGGGAGGGTAGTCAACCAAAGGGAAAAAAGCAAAAAACTGAACTACAACCAGAGGGCACCAAGAGAAAATTAAACCAAGATCTCATAGACCAGCTACCTGGTTCAGGACCTAAAGCTAGGCATTCTCCGCAGCTTAAGGTGGAAATAGATAAATTGGATGACAAATGCAAGTTCATAGGAGATGTTTTGACCCCAATCAGAGGATACAAATTGTTCAATTTCTATTACCATAGAAGAAATCACTTCGAGCCAGTATGTAATCCGTGGAGACTTAATTTGGGAAAACTGGTATGCCCTAATGTTTTTATTGATGTTGAACTGGTGAAATTATTGGCTGGTCATTATAATCCGAAGAATAGGGCCATATGTGATTTATCTAGGAACCCAGTGATACATGTGTTTGAGAATGCAATAATCGAGGTTTTCAAGTTAGAAGGAGTATGAAATGAGAAGATCATAAGTGAGGAGCTCAAGAGTGAATTCAGAAGAATGGATACCATTTACAAGGGCTGGAGGTTACCCCTACATAGAATTAGGTGTCATGGCAAACTGACTCTGATGGAAGATAGTGAGGGACCACCATTTCATTTCATATGGATCTCTTTGTACCCTACATAAAGTACACTTTTTTTCAGTGGGACAGGTATTGGGGATGGAGGTCCTAGAGCATATGATAGATATACCTATGGTGATTGCTGCGGATGTTTAATATCATAATTCCAAGTCTTTTGATTATGCTTCACATGTATTTAAAGAGTTGGATGCAGGGTTGATGGAAATAAAGAATGAAGCCTTTGTCCTACACCTCAGGAATTATTCAT